>CM074453.1:11112931-11177931 GCA_037101425.1 Elopichthys bambusa | reverse complement strand
TAGGTGTGCATTACATGATTTTAGTGCATGACTTGAAAGCAAACCCCACCCCCAGCGCAAAGTGCATTCAAATCTGGTAATGCAAACTTAGCCTAGATTATCCCTCTTATACTATTGGATACTTGCCAACACTGTCTATATTTGACCAAAAGAGTTAAAAATTATGGTTATTTTTGCCAGCAGTATGACTCATTAGATGTAGCATTATTCCTGTTTTAAATCAGACAGAGACAAAGTAGTGTAAAGATGACATTTATTTATTTAGAAAGACAACAACTAACAATAAATAACTCTACTAACAATAAAGCTGTAGGTTTAATTACTTAAAAAAACAGCGACATTACCACCTCCTTGCTGAGTAATATAATGTAGCAGTTTAGTAGTGAAACTAATTAATTTATAAAAGTCGCGAGGCAGCAGTCACAACAATATACTGTAAAAAAAAAAAAAAAAATACTGTCAAAACTGTTCAACAGTGTTGGGAGTAACGCATTACAGTAACATATTACTTTTTGCTGTAACGCAGTAGTGTAAGGCATTACTGATCAATTTTCAGTAATATTTTACTCGGTACATGTTCAGTAACGCTTGCATTACAACACACTTTTAGCCCAAAATTAGCCCAGATTATTTTGATAGTGGCTGGTTCTGAAGTAGATCTGTCTGGAGAGCGCAGTTCATGGTTGCATAGCAACGACAGACGCCACTGGAGCGCAAGCGCTTTGGAAAGGAGGAGAAAGAGGCGCGGGCTCGCTTTCCACGCGTTTTTTAGACACGACATGTGAACGGCCCCTAATATTATATTCTTTGCAAACAGTGACAACTTCGATGAGATAAGACAAGCCGGCTTTGCATTCACAAAATCAGGTGGGATGAACGCATAGTTGTCTTTCCATTCTTCTTTTTACGCCCTATTTTTGCTGTCAACTTTAGTCTTTTGACTCTTTGATAGTGTAATTTTCTCTCACCAGAGCTGTTAACATCACTCTGTACACGACATAATAGTGTAAACAGTTTAAATAAATGCAGTTTAGTACATGAGGATGCCAAGGAATAATTTTAAAAGTAGGCTACATCAAATAATTATTACAATAAGTTAGGATCCATTGTGTAACAAGCAAATTAAAATGATACATTTATTATTCACAATATGGAAAGAGGAAATAAAAAATAAGAGCATGACTCAAACATGCCATTAATGGGCTTATTCAAGTCTCCTTTGACTATGTTCTGGCCCGCCATCTAGTGGCCCGTTGCCAAATTTAATTGCCGACCCCTGCATTAAAGGATTAGTCCATTTTCTAATAAAGATGTCCTGATAATTTACCCATGTCATCCAAGATGTCCATGTCCTTCTTTCTTCAGTCGAAAAGAAATTATGGTTTTTGATGAAAACATTCCAGGGTTATTCTTCTTATAGTGGATTTCAATTGGCCCCAAACGGTTAAAGGTCAAAATTACAGTTTTAGTGCAGCTTCAAAGGGCTTTACATGATCCCAGACGAGGAAGGGTCTTATCTAGTGAAACGATCGGTCATTTTCTTTAAAAATTGAAAATGTATATGCTTTATAGACACAAATGATCGCATCACAAGTGTTTCCTCCAGACCGCGATTCCGTATTCTTCAAAAAGCTTACGCTGAATGTCCTACACCTTCCCTGATAAACTTACTAAAAAAATAGAGCTGGCGCCGCGTTCGTTCCATAAGCTGAATAGGGAAGGTGCAGGACATTCAGCTTATTGAAGAACACGACCGATCGTTTCGCTAGATAAAGCCCCTTGAAGCTCCACTGAAACTGTCATTTTGACCTTCAACCGTTTGGGGCCAACTGAAGTCCACTATAAGGACATGGACATCTTGGATGACATGGGGGTGAGTAAATTATCAGGAAATTTTTATTAGAAAGTTTATTAGAAGACTTTAACAAATGAAAAATGCCGCAAGTAAGTTCTATTACCTGTTCGTGGTCAGTCAATAGCCGCGTGTGGTGTCCAAGTTTGTAAATAAAGACTAAATGACAGCTTCTGATATATTTGTTTAGTGATTTATTTCATTCATCTCCCTCTTGCCGGTGTAACTTTGTATTATGTGACGTAGTCCAGTGAAGACGTGTTTAGGGCGGGTTTTACAGGAGGGCCGCGAGGCTACTGACCCGACAGTGGAAACGCGGCATGATTTCGGCTTCTGTGCTCGCGCTGACCAGTGGAAATGCCGCCAATAGGTGTAGATGGCAGAAGAAGTCTGTACATTTGCGAGATGGTAGTATGTGCATTACTTCAAGTTTGTCAGATAATCACTTTATACCTCTACCATACTTATAACAGACTTGGATCGTTTGTGATTCTGTCTGTCATCCTTTCTTGCATTGTCTGGAGCCTTCACTTTGCCAATTATAAGCTATGTTGTTAGTAGCCTGGATAGCCCACAGTCATTATGCTACATCATATCGCCCTCTACTGGATGTAAAATGCTCTGCAGTACATTTTGTCATTGTAGAATGTTAAGTTCTACTTCTGTAGTTATTTTGGTGAAAGTAACTCAAAAGTAATACAGGAGTAATGTAACGCATTACAATTTTGAGACAGTAATATTGTAAAGTAAAGAATTACTTTTAAATAACAGTAACAAATAATCTATAATGTTTTACAGTTTGGAAGTAATTTGCACAACACTGCTGTTCAATGTATTATGTATTTCAGCAAAAGTAACTATTTATTATTTATTTAATGTAATACAAGTAATCCCTGCTTTCGTTATGTCTGCTTCATAGACTGTTGTGGGGATGACATTTTTGTGGGCCAAAACCCGGAAATAAGTTCGCATTTTAGCACTTCCTGTTCCATCTTCCTGAAATAAAGTCTGTGGTTAACCTTAAGAGAGGTAAAGGTTAAACTTTAGGGAGGTAAAGGCACAGCTCACTCAAAAAAGAAAATTATGAAAAATCTCACCCTCTTTGTTACAAAATTCTCACGCTCCAAAGTCGAGCTCCAAAAAGGACAAAAAGCACCATAAATATAAAAATATAAATACCTAGTAATTGTTACATGTTCACTGTGGTATTCCTTAGTTTGACCTTGTTTCTGTCTGATGGCCTCACTGAGCCATCGGATTTCAACAAAAATATCTTAATTTGTGTTCCGAAGATGAACGAAGGTCTTACGGGTGTGGAACGACATGAGGGTGAGTAATTAATGACATTATTTTCATTTTTGGGTGAACTAACCCTTTAATGTTAATTTCAGCATTTACTAATACATTATTAAAATCTTGTTAACATGAGTTCATGTTAGGACTGTGAACTAACATGAACAAACAATGAACAACTGTATTTTCATTAACTAACGTTAACGAAGATTAGTAAATACAGTAACAAATGTATTGCTCATGGTTAGTTCATGTTAGTTAATACATTAACTGATGTTTAATAATGAACCTTATTGTAAAGTGTTACCATGTAATTCAATCTACAGGATTTATTCTGTCTGCTAAATATAACAAATTGAGTAACAGGTAGGCTAGTAGGTAAAAATCATATTTTATACTAAAATAAACTTCCTTAAGTAGCCACTAGTTTATTTTCCTTTATTAGACTATGCAAAAATGAAATGCATTTTACTGGATTCAATGCTGTAACGACACAAACTCAGAAATAGGTTAGGACCCAGTTGCATGCATTTATTCCCAAAAACTATATACAGGTAGGTATAGCGACACCAGCAGGAACTACAACTAACAATCTTGGCTTAACAGGTAAGTATATTAATAACAGGTAATTTCAGGTAATTTTCCAAATAACAAATAAACAGAAGGCTTAACAGCATCCAAAACAATTGCAGGTAAGAGATGGGTAAAAACAGGAACTAGAATATTACCAAGGTCAGATAGCTGTAAGATGGGGGGGCTTTATACCAGTCCAAATGCTCTGATAACAATCCACATGTGAGTCTTGTTAACTAAGGTGACCAGATTTCTGAAATAGAAACTGGGGACATTTCCTATTTTAGTGGTCAAAATATTACCAAAATCTCATTTGTTATTATCTATTTATTAAAAAACAGGGACAATACACTTTTGAATGTTTTTATTTTTAATTGTTGTGGGTTCCTTATAGGCTATTATTACATTAATAATTATGATTTAGTTTTATTATTAGGATTTTTGCTCTGGTTTTAATGCAGTTCACTAAAAGAAGTGTAGCAGTTCGACCAAGTGTAGCTGCACAGCCCCCTCTGTTGGTGAACATGATCTTTCATGTTTACATGCACTCTCATAATGCGATTATAATGGGATTTTGGCAATATTGCGATTAAACTTTACCTCATGTAAACGCAATACTTTGATTAAAGTAATGCGATTAAGCTCATAATCGTAGTAAGCATAAGTGCATTAAACTAGGTGGTGTATGTAAACACCTTAATCGCGTTATTCCCGTTATGACCAAAGTGCGCATGTGCTTGGACGTACACGGATGCTGTGTGTTGTTCACACAATTTCATGAATGAACTGAAATTATTCATATGAATGAATGACATTATTCTGAAGTTTTCACTTCACCAAATCGCTAAACTCTGTCAACACAGCTCGTGCGCACTCTCAGCCCCGTATCTTTATCCAGACTGTGCGAAGAACGTAACGGCAGCTTAGGTAAACCCAGCACTGCTATGTTCAACACGGCGCCAAATAATATCCAGTACGTCCATAAAAATGTATTTTGAATTGATGTAAGTAGGTTAAAACAATGGCTGGTAACATACAGTATGTACGCCTATCTTAGTGTGGTATAACCTCTTATTAGCCAATAATCAGAGTAATGAAAATTGCATTTAAACTGGAGTGAAGAGTTTTGCTCTTGTCATCTTGTTATCAATTAAGACCTTACTCTGATTACGAGAAATAATTGCATTATTGGTGCACATGTAAACGTAGTCAGTGATAAGAATATAAGAATAAGACAATATTATGATGCGTGTGCATGTCTAACAGACATGGCATTTTTAAACAGTCTCAATAGCTTTGTCTTTATTGCAATCAGTAAAACTGGTTTATTGGAAAATTAGGTAAATGTGATGAATGCATTAAAATATGAATACAACATTATAAAGTCAACCATTGATGGTTTTGTGTCGAAGTACAGCGACAACAAAATGAACAGCTAACAGTTCACTGGAAATGCCCGAGCTGGCTTAACGACAACCAGGAAGTAACCGTGCATATGTTCCACATTGGCCTCAAGTAAGCCTACAAATCCTGAAATACTCTGTACTCTATTTCTGTGTATTCATCTTGTTTGAAGTGTGTCTCTGTGATGCAGTAGTTCTGCTGCTTTGGGAAGTCAGTCTTTTCGTAGTAGATGATCAGTGTTTCATCATCAGAAATCTTATTAACCTGTGCACAGTGAAAACAGGTTACAGTTATGTTTTATTTGCAAAATATTTTTATTTTTTATATGTAATCTCTTAATTTGTATTATGTATCTTTCACATAACGAACTTGATAAAAGAAATAAATTACCTTTTAATAAATGAATGCTCATAAGTGTGAACAAGCTGATGAATTAATAAATAATAAATGTCTAAAAGTTTTATGAACTTTTATGAATCAGATTTGCACACAAAACTTACCTGACCAGAAGAATCCTTCTCATTGGCACTGGGTTTATTGAAAGTTTTTCTCCTAATAAAGAAAGAAGGTCAGAATGTTTTATTTTGCATTGATAAGATTATTTAGGCCACATAATTATATTCAAATGGATCAAGTATAAATTGGCAATGACAGCAGAAATATGTTGTAAAATATTCTTAATACATTTAAAAAGGTCACCTCTCATATCTGATGAGCAGAAAAAAAATCATGTTATTAAAAATACTGATGGTTATAAATCACATCTTCACATTTACCTCAATATTGACATTAAATTATTTTGTTCATTTTCAAGTGTAATATTCATACTTAATTTTTCACTGTACATGAATCCACTAGGTATATTCTCACAAATTGAAACAATTCTCTATGTCCTAGTAGGTGAGAAGAAATTTAGAATAATGTATTAATACCTTACATGCACATGACTGAAGTGCTTTCTAATAGTTCGTTTTATCACTGTATGAAGTCAAACACTAGCGAAACAGTTTTTAACTGTGGCTGATGCTTAAACTGATACAAGCACAATGCTGAGTACATCTTAAACAGGATGTTTCAAAATGGCATCTGCTATAAGAGGAATACAACTAATTTTACCTTGTACAAGAACCAAGAGCGAGCACTGCCACAATTCCTCCCACACAACCAGCTATCATAAGCATTGAATGTCCATCTTGTCCCATGTCCTGTGAATTGTCTGTAACTGGACAGAATGTTGCATTTCAAATAATCTTCATTGCTTTAGATCTGTAAATGACCTTGTTCTCTACATTTGTGTAAACTCACCTTCAACTGTGAGCTGGATCTCTGCTGATGACTGACTGCCATATTTATTCTGTGCAGTGCAGGAATACCTTCCTTCATTATTTTGAGTTGCATTGAAGGTCATCTTCTTTCCCCGAGCTATAGGCATCTCATATCCATGTTTGTACCAGGTGTAGTTCACTCCATTTGATGGACTTGCTTTGCTTTTGCAGGTCAAAGTCACATTAGTGCCAACAGAGACTGAAGCAGATGAATCGATGGTGATGTGAGTTTCTTTTGGAGGAACTTTGACAGAAACACAAGCAGAGTAAACTTAACATTAAGGCTCGATCTTACATTATAACATCGACCTATTAATTTAATCACGTATTATGGACAAATCTCTTACACAGGACTCCTAGCAACACAGTGGTCTCCACAGTTGAGTCAAGTGTATTTCTTGGATATGTAGCAGTGCATGAGATGTTCCTTCTGTGATCCATGTATGAAACTTTGAAGGTCATGTGTGAAAACACTGACTGGGTTTTATCAGGTTTTTCCTGTAACTGTGTTGTAATGTGGGCAGATTCAGGGATGTTGGACCAGGATATTGTAGGAGGTTGTTTGGGGCAGGGGACTTCAGCAGAGCAGTTCAGATTGACTGTTGTGTTCTCCATCACATAGCGCTGATCATTGAGTTTAAGTTCAGGAGGTTGTGGTGAATCTACAGAAATAAATGATTGTAGTTCATTAAGAAGTCATCATGTTAGTTAAGTAAATAATATTTATATTTAAATGCATTTATTTATTACATTTATCAAGCGACTTACAAGTGAAGGAAAGCATAAGAATCTGTATATTAAAGACAATGGAGATGACATTTACCTCTGACAGTGATGTTCACAGTCTTTCTTGAATCAGGTTGTTTGGAGTTAAATGTTGCTTTGAACACATTTGGCTCCATTTCCAGTCTGAAGTAGTAGAGATCTGAATGATTCATCATGATGTTATAGAAGACAGTTGTGCAGTTTCTCTCACTGAGATTTCCAGTCATCTGTATATCACTGAATCCTCTAATGATGTTTTCACTGCCATTAAAAGCTATGAAACTGTCACTTATTTCAAACTGTGAACTCTTTTTCAGCCAGATCCCATAAATAGATGTTGCCCTGTTATGTTTGTTCTCAAAATTGGAGATGTTGAATATGCAAGGAATCTGCACACAAGAGCCTGTCAGAGCTGTTACTGTCTGAGGCATCACGGCAAAGTAGGTATCACCAGCTGGAACATACAAACACATTAGATTAAAATAGTTGAGACAAACTTTGAAGTTGGCTTGAGAACACCACACCTGAAAGTTTGAAGAAGTTTAAAGTTGTAAAAGCTTGAAGTTTTAGCATTTTCATTTTGAAGTTGAAGTTTAAAGTAGTTTTACAGCTTAAAGTTTGATGTTTTGAAGACAGTACAGTAAGGTACTCGGGGTGGTTGCTAGGGTGTTTCTATGCGAGTGCTAGGTTATTCTGGCTGGTTGCTAGGGGGATGCTATTTGGTTGCTAGGGTACTCAGGGTGGTTGCTAGGGTTTTCCTATATGGGTGCTAGGGTAATCGGGCTGGTTGCTATGTGGTGTTATGTGGTTGATAATGTATTCTAGTTGGTTGCTAGGGTGTTACTATGCAGGTTGCTAGGGTATTCTGGGTGGTTGCTAAGGTGTAGCTATGTGGTTTCTGGGATACTTGGTTGGTTGCTAGGGTGTTGCTATGCATTTGCTAAGGTACTCTGGGTGGTTGCTAGGGTGTTCCTATGTGGGTGCTACTGTATTCTGAGTGGTTGCTAGGGTGTTGCTATGCAGTTGCTAGGCTACTCGGGGTGGTTGCAAGGGTGTTCCTATGCAGGTGCTAGGGTATTCGGGGTGGTTGCTAAGGTGTTGCTATGTGGTTTCTGGGATACTTGGGTGGTTGCTATGGTGTTGCTATGCAATTGCTAGGGTATTCGGGATGGTTGCTAGGTTGGTTTGGATGGTTGCTAGAGTGTTGCTATGAAGTTGTTAGTATCACATCACTAGCATGTTACAGATAGATAGATTAAAAATATTAGATTGGAAGCTTTAATGAGTCTCAAGGGATTCTGGGAGGTTAAATTTGAATTTTGACAGTTGGAGTTTGAACAGTCTGGGCTCCTTTAAACATTGTCAATGAAAGTCTATGGAATTTTTCTGAGTTTTAACAAAGTCCCTTTAAGACAAGTCATTTCACTCGGCGGCCATCTTTGAAACGCCTCTCGGGGATGCAAGTGCAGCTCCTATCTCTTTGAATGGGGAAACATCAAAATGTCTAAAGCTGTTTGCCAAGCTTTCGATTAAATTTAATATTTGAAATCACCAATGTAATCTGACAACAACTGTCTCATAAATTTTGTTTCTGAACGCTTGAGTCACTGCAGTGACGCGATGACTTTAGCAATCGGTGATTGGCTCTTATTTAGAAGGCGGGACTTATTCTGCCATATTGCGCGTTGCACTTTCTCCCATTCAAAACAATACGCGTGACGCTTCTTGTGTTATTCTATAGTCTGAAGGTCTGACCCGAGTTTGGTGGTTAAAGAGTTAAAGCTGCAGGAGTTAGAGTGAGAAATTTTAGTCTCAGAAGAAGAAGAAGAAGAAGTAGTTTAAATAGCATTTCAGTAAGTTGGCTTTCCCAAACATTTCCCAAGATTTTTCTTTATGTTGCTCTTGTCCATACCCTATGTGCATATATACGGTAGTCTAGTTGACCACCAAAAAGGACAAAATGGCACCATAAAACTAATTATGACTTATAAATGACTTGTGCCCTGTATTTAAAGTCTTTTGAAGCCATATGATATCTTTATCTGAGGAAGATGCTCTTTGCTCGATACGTCACATGCCTGCACACTAATTTTCCTTGTGTCATCATATCAATAGTGGTTCTGCTGGTAAATATTGTGATATTGTTCATTGAAAATAAACAATGTAATATGGACCAACCTGAGTGAGTGTGTAGCAACACAGAGCTGATGATGATGTTCTGGAACACAGACATTACTGGACCTCTGACAAACACAGAAATGAAACTAAACATACTTGTGTGCCAAAAAACCCACGACAAATAGTTTTTACTCTGTCCACAACTGTAAGCAATAAATTGTACCTTCAGCTTGTGTGTATTAATAATAAAAATAATAGTAGTAGTAGTAATAAAAGTAAAAACTTTTATATTTATATATAAACACAGAGTTAATAGTCTCTGGACTATTAAGTTATTAGTCTCTGGAGACTACAGACTCTCCCATCCCTGATTAATATCTTTATTAAATGAATAATTGTTGTCATAAACTTGAAATTTACACCATGTTTCTAATAATTTATACTTTTAAAAAGATCAGTTACGAGAGACAAGCCTTACCTCATAGCAGTGCAATCAAAGAAAAGCAGAAGTTCATGAAGATGTCTTCCTCTATATGAGAAAAATAAACACTTAGTCACATGTTCTCTTGACGATTTCCCAGCAGCACTACAGGATGAGATATGAATCTACTTTTGTTCATTCTGTGCTTAAATGTCATTCATTCAGAGAAGATGGACAAAGAATATGCAAATAAGCTCAAATACAATAATGTTTATAAGGTCATATCAAACAAAGAAAGGCAATGCATGAACGTTTGTTTGATATTACTGATAAATGTTAGCATTTGAGCGCTCATTTATTGCTTATTGTGTACTCTGTTTTTGCAAACTTTTTTTTTCAGTGCTCATCAATAGCTATACCACCAACCATAACTATACTAATCCAGAAACATCTATTGAATGCAGAAGAGCTTCTGTGCTGATTGTGACTGGTGCACAAGACTGCAACACTTAAACCCACAAATTTTAAGACTGAATTCTAGCTTGTGTAAAATTGTATTCTTACGTGAAAAATGAAAAAAAGACAAAAAAAAAAAAAAAAAAAACAAACCTAAAGTTTCATAAAATTTTTTTAAGACCGAAAGAGTTGGAGATTTGCTTAATGGTGCTGATGTCATGCAACCATGGTGTAGTTTGTTTATAGCCTACATTTAGCTTTTGACTTCTGCTAATTTGTATTTTACACTTCAAAGTTGTCTTCAGTACTTCATTGTGGTCTACGGAGCCCCACACATGACATGCAAGAAAAAAATTAATTTGTTCCCTCAATTTAGTAAATCGTGCACTCGATTTAGCCTACTATTTTTTTTTTTCCTGCATGTCATGTCTGGGGCTCCGTAGTGCTCAGTGCTGGGTTGATTACTTTCAAATTGTTGGTGGTACTGATTTAAAGTAATATAATCAGACTACTTTTTGATTACTTTTGACCTAACTCGTAATTAAAGTTGGGGGAATAAATATGAAAATATAAAATGACATAAAATTGACAAAAGCCTTCCAAAGACAGCAATATATAAATCACTCACTGAGTGATAATTCAAAAATATTTAATGTGTTTGTCAGGAATTGATTAGATAAGCAGTGTCGCAATGTTGAGAAAACACTACTTAAAAGTGAAATGATTTCTGTTAGTCCAGTGATTAAATGCTGTGTGGGTCTCAGCTTTCAGTGAGACCCACACTGTTCTTCTGTCTCAAATGTAACTAACAAGTCGTCACACGAGGTAGGATCCATAAGCAGGCTTTTATTTACAGAATTCGTGGTCAAACAGAGGCAGACAGGTATAGCAGGGAACAGGCAGAATCGTAGTCGTAATACAGACAGAAGATCAGGGCAGGCAGATATCAATCCCGAGTCCAGTGAACAATAAACAGTCCAAGGGCAGGCAGCAGAGAATCGTAAACAGGGAATGAACTGGGTCAATAACAGGCAGACAATCAGAATAGATAAAATACCTCAAAGATAGTGAGGTTGAGTCTTAAATAGTCCAGATAATGCATGCAGCTGGAGGTGACGATTAGCGCCAATGTATGGGGCTTGTGGGAAATTTAGTGCATGCGAGAGTCAGTATTATGGTGATGGCGCCCTCTGATGGCCAGAGGAGGGAATCACGGAGATAGTCTCAGTTCCACGCTGTTCATCCAGTCGTTGACGGCCAGTATGTCAGTGGGCTCCCCTGACCAGGGGAAGAGGTGGTTGGAAACCAAAAGACACATTGGAAGGGAGTTAATCCTGTGGCTTCCTTGCGTATGGAATTCTGAGCATATTCCCAGTCATTTTGATGCTGGCTGCAGTAGGAACGAAGGAAACGTGCAAGTTCCTGGTTAAGGTGTTCAGTTTGTCCATTGGACTGTGGATGGTACCCGGAAGTGAGGCGGACGTTGATATTGAGGGCTTGTCAGAAGGATGACCTGCCACATTTGAAAGAAATTTGATACAGTAAACATACTGTACAAGACATGAGACGTGTGACAGTGAGGAAATGGCTAGCATCAATTACTTTGGAAGCCTAGGTAGCACGGACTCCGCCGATTATATTGAGAAATTAACTCTCAGTAATGGTGAGACAATTGCTTTCTGCCCCCTAGTTACACGTGCATCTCTGTGATGACGTTGCACAGAAACCCGTCTATATGTAAATGAAAAATGTTTCCTCATTTTTCATGTTACCTGGACAGAAGTTCATGTTTATTGTCAGTTTATTGACAGCTCCAGGGCTTTCGTGAAAACTACAGATTGAACTTATGCATTTTTGTATCCCTGCCCACGGACAGTCGGATCATCAGAGGTTATTAACAGAACAGTTATTGTAAGGGTAGGTTTAATCCTTAAAAATCTATTGTAGCCTACTTTGTCTATTTTTAAACAGCATTATGGTATATAATACTATGACAACAGCTTTCTTACATGACAACATTGTTTTGCTTCAGAAGGAACTGACAGAATAGTAGTTTCTTTCCGTTGTTTCCCCCTGTTTGGCATAAAATACTGTGTTTGTAGTCATCTAGTTTGAAATGTTGACTACAAACAGGTTTTTCAGATTTTCTGTCATGGCGTTCTCTCCATATTTTTGATTATTTGCAGCCTTTAGCCACTGCTTAAAATGTGCTGGATCCTTCACTGGAAACTTCATTACTGCATGTTGTTTAAAGATGTAGGCCTAACTCATGTCACTCAAAACATTTACAATCGTCTCCAACAAATAGCCATTGTGGTTGGTTTGAAAGGGAAGTTTCAACACTAAAAAACTTACAAACATGCAACACTTTTTTTTTTCTTTTTTCTTTTAAATACAATATATTTTCCCCCTATATTTTGATGGTTTAGCCGAACTTGTAGGGTCAAAAAAAACAAAAACAAATATCCCCTCTGGACATACTACTGTATAAGGATCATAATCTCAAAACATGAAATAAATACAAATGTCAGCTAAAACATGCCACAAATAAAAATAAATTAATAACCCTTTGTTCAATTAACAGTTTGTGACAGAATAATTTCATAACTGGATGACAAGGCAACATTAGTAATTTCCAATCAGTTGTCAGTCATTTTTTCTATTAAACAAAATAACTGAAGCACCAGTGTAGTTTTAGCTTTGTTGAGGTCTGGAAAAAAGAACTGAACCTTTCTTTAAATTACATCAGAGTTTTTAATAAGAAAGAAAAAACATATATTGTTTACATCAGTTCTTTCTATGTTCCTCAAGAAATTGAATTAAAGATTTAGCAGCACAAGCACAGTCAGTAAAATTTGGATGACAAACATAATTCTTCTTTAAGTACAGTTTCGTTCACCAGGAAGAGAGTTGAGATGTGTAACATGCAGCAGTTTTAATTAAATAAACCGACAATGAACAGAACAAACTCAGGAGTATAAATGCATAAGACAATGATAAACTAGACACAGGTGAGTAACATAATCAGTAACCAAGGAAACAAACAAAAATATAGGGCCTGTCCAAATACCCACACACTCAGTTTTGGACACTTGAGAGCATGTGTACGTGACCGGAGATAAGTGTGCAAGACTGTCCCAGGTCTGAAAAATGCCAAAGCATAGTACACTTAACGCACACTAAATTCACACTATCCCTAATAGCTATTCAGAGCGGCCTTTGAGGCTAAACATATCCCGTCATTCATCATGTTCCGAAACTTGCATGCCCTAATTTCACATTTTTTAGGAAAACTTTAGGTAACGCTTTAGATTACAGCCCGGAAAGTACTGCGTAATTACAGCGAATTTACAGCGTAACTTTCGATAATAATAGTGTACCTATAAAGTAAGTACGTGCAAGTATAGGGGAACAATATGTGAAGTCTTGGGAATAAAGGAGTAACAACCAAGAAAATAACAAATTATTTATACTGTAAGTATTTTGGAACTAAGGGGAATTAATAATACTTATACTATTATGATAGACAACATCCTTATGTTTGGGAGTAATTTAGCGAGAAAGTGCACTGATTAAGTAGTTTAAAGGCAAGTAGAAAGAACTATTGCAAATATACTTTTGTTTCATGTAGTTACAGGGTAAGTATGACATTGCGGGCTGTAAATTAAAGTTGTGCTTGTTACACTCTTGTTTCATGTAGTTACAGGGCAAGTAATAAAAAAACCCCACAAACAATCTGTTCCCTTTCAGTTGGTCATGTTCGACGTACGTCAGTAGTGACCGACAAATTGCTTTGAGTAAACGAAAACAAGTCAATGGAAGTGGCGTGCGATATTTGCATTATACCACCTGGTGGGGCGGTGCACATTAATAGGGAGGCAGATGCAATCACACTCTGTCTTTTGCTTTGGAGCCAACCTTTTGGTGTTCTCCAGCTATCAGACTGAGAATTAAACTCTACAAGCCTTTGAGTGTGTCATCAGCGTCTTGTGTTGGTATGACGGCACTACAGCGAGGTCGCGAGCTTTACAAGGAGCCCGAGCTGTATAAGCTCTCAACTGCTGTTTTGACAGCAAAGTGTTTCCCGGTTGCTGTTTTGGGCCGGTTCCTCTGTTGTGTTCGGGGAGTGGTGTACCCGAACACATCATGACTTTCCCTGTGTGCTTCGGCACGAGAAAGAGCTGAATTTTTCCCCTCTAAAAGAGCTTCACAGACGAACCCTGTGTCTTTTTCAAGATGTAATTTCGTCTGTGCGTTACTGGGTGCGGCCGTTCACTGGTTGCTGCATCACGTGTGTGGGCGTTCGGCATGCTGAAGCTGCTTTTGTAGATAGTTCATGTACTTATTGTGGGAACATGACTATCGCAGTGCTGAGATCGAGACTCTCGTTCCTTGGTTCTCAGGGAGCAGGGGTCCCCTCCCCTATGCCCCGCTTTCTCTGGCTCTGGCTGGGGTGACGGCGCATCAGCATGTAGGCAGGGTGATCTGAGGATCACGGTCAGGGCTTCCCCGCCGAGCGCCGCTCTGTGGGCCCCTGCCCCCTCTACAACACTGCAGCCTGTGATGCTGCCACTGGATCGTGCTGGTCCCTCTACGGAGCGACCATCCGTTTCCTTCGACGCACCTGCGGACTATCAAATGTCGATCACGGCATCGGAAGGTGAGCAAGAGTCCTCAGGAGATGAAGACTCGGCTGCGTTACCTCCCTCTGGGTCAGTAGCATTGCCCGATCCTGAGTTGACACCTGTGCTTTCCCGGGCTGCCAAGAAGGTCGGGCTCGTCTGGAATCCTCCACCGTGCCCTGACTCATCTTGGCTTGATGATTGGTACCTCGGGGCGGCCCGCGCTGGTCCCCAGCACCCCGCCCGATGCCTTTCTTCCCGGAGGTGCATGAGGAGGTGACAAAGTCTTGGCGTACGCCGTATAGCGTTCGTTCTAGACCTGGTCCCTCTTCCACCTTCACCACCCTGGATGGCGGAGAGGCTAGGGGATACATGCGGATTCCCCAGTCGAGCGGTCTGTTGCGATTCAGCTGTGTCCAGCGGCCGCTGGCTGGCGTGGTGAGCCGCGTCTCCCATCCCAGGCCTGTAAATTCTCCTCAGGTTTGATGGAGAAAGCTTACAGAGCCTGTGGACAAGCTGCCTCCGCCCTGCACGCCATGACCCTTTTGCAGGTTTAGCAGGCAAAAGCGCTTATGGAGATGCCCCAGGGGGGTCTTGATCAACAGCTGCTTGATCAACGCCACTGACCTTGCCCTCTGGGCAACTAAAATGACGGCACATTCTGTTGGTCAAGCGATGGCTACGCTTGTAGTCCAGCAGTGCCACCTCTGGCTGACCCTGGCCGACATGAGGGAGGCCGATAAATATCGGTTCCTGGACTCCCCCGTGTCTATTCGACGATGCGGTCGAGAGCTTTTATGTCAGTAATTTTATTTCTTCAGATACAAAAGTAACACTTCTGTATTTTATTTTAACACAAAAAGAGCAGTTTCCCAATCCTCCAGGTCACAAGAGGGCGCGGCTGTCAGTGTGCGAGGCCCCACCTTGCTACTCACAGTCCCCTCTCACAGCAGGTCCCAGTGTGATGGTCGAGGCCACCTCCCATGCGCCGTCTCCCATGCACACTGCCACCTCACAGAGTCTGACCCCACCAGCGGCCATTGTTCTGCTCAAGGAACAAGGCGTTCGCATCCTCAACTACTGGCTCGTCCTGGTCAGCTCACGGGAGCAGTTGTGCAAACACAGGGACATGGTGTTAGCTCACCTCAGCCGGTTGGGTCTTCAAGTCAACTGGGACAAGAGCAAACTCGCCCCCAGGCAGAGGATCTCTTATCTCGGTATGGAACTGGACTCAATCGCCCAGACAGCGTGCCTCACAGAGGAGCGCGTCCAGTCAGTGTTGAACTGCCTGAGTACGCTCAAGCGCAGGACAGTGGCCCCACTGAAACTCTTTCAGAGGCACCTGGGGCATATGGCATCCGCAGCCGCAGTCACACTGCTCGGATTGCTTCATATGAGGCTTCACACTGGCTCCACGGCCGGGTCCCGAGATGGGCGTGTCCCCGTGACACTTCGTTCCTGTGGGCTGGAGTTCCCCTCGAACAAGTGTCCAGGCATGCTGTGGTCCACACAAATGCCTCTGCCACAGGGTGGGGTGCCACGTACAATGGGCATGCAGTGTCGGGTCTGTGGACAGGGCCTCAACTGCAGTGGCAGATTTGGCAGTGCTTCGGCGAGGCACAGATAGATCTGTTTGCCTCCCCGGACACTGCTCACTGCCAGCTGTTCTTTTCCCTGACTGGTGGCACGCTCGGCACGGATGCTCTTGGACACAGCTGGCCCCCGGGTCTATGCAAATATGCGTTTACCCCAGTGAGCCTTCTTGCACAGCTCCTGTGCAAAGTCAAGGAGGACGAGGAGCAGGTCCTGCTAGTGACTCCGTATTGGCCCACTCAGACCTGGTTTTCGGATCTGATGCTTCTTGCGACAGCACCTCCTTGGCCCATTCCTCTGAGAAAGGACCTTCTGACTCAGAGACGGGGCACCCTCTGGCACCCGCGTCCCGACCTGTGGAAACTCCATGTGTGGTCCATGGATGGGACGCGGAGGTTCTAAGTGATCTCCCCCAGTCAATTGTAGACACTATCACTTCCGCTAGAGCTCCTTCCACTAACAGCCTCTATGCGTTGAAGCAGAACCTGTTCGTTGAATGGTGTTCCTCTCACCAAGAGGACCCCCGATCATGCTCGATCAGATCTGTGCTCTCCTTCCTGCAAGAGGGCTTGGAGCGAAGGCTGTCTCCCTCCACCCTCAAAGTGTATGTTGTCGCTATTGCCGCACATCATGACGCAGTCGATAGTAAGTCTTTGGGGAAGCATGATCTGATCGTCAGGTTCCTGAGGGGAGCGAGGACACTAAATCCGCCTCGCCCTCCCTCTGTACCCTCTTGGGATCTCACCCTGGTACTTACATCTCTCCAGGGTCATCCCTTCGAGCCTTTGCAATCAGTCGAGTTAAAAGCACTGTCTCCAAAGACCGTCCTCCTGGTTGCATTGGCCTCGCTCAAGAGGGTAGGGGACTTGCACACATTTTCGGTTGATGAATTGTGCCTGGAATTCGGGCCCGGTGACTCTCACGTTATCCTGAGACCCCGGCCTGGATATGTGCCCAAGGTTCCTACCATTCCCTTCAGAGATCAGGTAGTGAACCTGCAAGCGCTGCCTTCAGAGGAGGCAGACCCAGCCGGCATGCCTTGCCCACTCGGGTTGAGAGCCCACTCCACCAGAGGAGTGGCCTCTTCCTGGGCGCTGGCACGGCGCCTCGCTGACAGATATCTGTAGAGCTGTGGGCTGAGCGACACCTAACACGTTCGCTAGATTCTATAGCCTTCATGTAGAACCGGTATCTTCCCGTGTATTCGCTTCCAGCAGCCGGTAGATGCGAAGAGCCCGTTCTAGTGTCGGCTTGCAATGCTATTCACGCCCACTGGGCCGGATACGAGCATCCATTACTCCAGTCGAGTTCCCCACTTGATGAACCCTGTCGAGTTCCTCTGCCTCCCCTTTCGGCTCGGACATTGTGGAGTGACTGATGCCAGGCCAAACGTCCGTCACTGACGTTGATGTTTGGCTGGGTGCCATATGTCGCAACCCCTCCACGTGAGTGGTCCCATATGTGTATTATCCTCAGTCAACTCCCCACAGTGAGCCCGTGTCTTTCCCTTAGCAGAGCCAGCTCTGCTGTCACCTGTCAGATGAATCTCCCCCTACGCTTAGGCCGGAGCCATCCCAGGGACTCCATATACGTACTGCCCATGGCCAGTCCATATATGTATCTCTATGTAAATTTCTCCCCCGCAGGGTAGGTTGTGGCCTCCGCAGTGTCCCCTACGGGTTCATTTCCCCAGTGTTGTCTAGTTTACTTAGTGGGTATTTCGGAACAGCAGTAGACTCTCTCGGCGGAAGCTCGCCCCCTTCTCTGCCCCACTGGTGCGCTGGGTGGCTAGAGCTTGCGCTGGGCCCTGGAAGGGGTCCATAACTGTTTTATTGTTTTATTTGGGATCCCAATTCGTCGGTCACTACTGACGTATGTCGAACGTGACCGACTGAAAGGGAACGTCTCGGTTACATATGTAACCCTCGTTCGCCACAGTTTTTGTATCCTCGCTGTAGTGCAGACTCAAGGTTGTCTCCTCAGCGAAAAACAGAGTGCGATTGCATCTGCTTCCCTATTTATACCACCTGGCGGGGGCGGTGCGCATTATGAAAATATCGCACGCCAATTCCATTGGCTTGTTTTAGTTTACTCGAAGCTGATAGGGCTCTCTGGCATTATCACAATTCGTCGGTCACTACTGACGTACGTCTCTGTTCCCTCCTTCAGGGAACAAGGGTTACATATGTAACCGAGACTATATCACTCGGAAACCTTTATTTGAAAAACAACTTATTTTAAAACAGATTTAAAGTTACAACACTTCTTATTCGTTTCTCTTGCTTGGCTTTCTCCTCTTCTTGTTCCTCTTTTTCTTTTTCTTTCTTTCCACTGATAAATCTTAAGAGGGAATCCCATGTCATTTGCTATTCTGTATTAAAAGAAAATACAGTACACCCGGAAATGTGTTCATCTTTTACCCTTATGCCATCTGAGATGTATACGACATACCTTCTTAAGATGAACACAAACTAAGTTTTTTAGAAAAATAAATAATATCTGGGAACACTTTATAATGCAAGCTTGTGTGTTCCTAAAAGTCGAAGCATCAAACAGCACATACAGCAATAACTACAGTAATTCATACGACCCCAATGGATGAAACTTTCGACCAAATGTCACCTGCATGAGAGGGTTGAGAGTTAATGCGTGACGTAAGCGTGCCGAGAAACTCGCGCGAAAAGTCACGTGGATGTCGGATGCCGTCAGTTTTTTTAATTTATTTTTTTTATTTTTTATTTTTTTATTTTATTAATGCTCACAACAAAATAAACAGAATAACAGATAATGATAATGAGAAACAAACAAGACAGAATAACAGAGAACGTCATGAAAGACTCTCATGCAGGCGCTGGTGACAGTTGGTCCGAAGCGAAAAGATGAATAGCCTAAACCATGAGAACATTTCTGGGTGTACTGTATTTTGTTTTAATGGGATTCCTTCTTAAAATTCATCAGTTGAGAAACAAGAGGAGGAGGAAGCCAAGCAAGAGAAACAACAACAACAAAAGGGACAAAACGTGTTACTTTCTGTCAGGACTTTAGAATTTAACATGAAAAGTTGATTTAAAAAAAAATGAATAAATAAATAATAAGTATTGTAGACCTGTTTTTAATTTTAAAGTTGTTTTTCAAATAAAGGTTTCGGAGTCAGTGATATCAGATTGTTTGCATTTTTTTTATTACTTACCCTGTAACTACATGAAACAAGAGTGTAACAAGCAACTTTCTTGCTAAATTGTCAGTAACAAATATGGCGGATTACCACAATACTTATAGGTATTTAGCAGTGACATTGTCAGACTTTTCTATTTACAGCGAAGTAAGCTAATTGCCTGTACAAAATATGATGCCGTTATCATATAACAATATAATATGTGTCACGTTTCCGCCCACTGCTGCTTCCTTCCACTCCCCACCAGAGGTCTCCATTTCACCATTAAGACTTTTTCATTGCACACACGCAGTCACTTCACTCTGGGCTACATTTCCCACAATCCCTCAGCTAGGCACTGATCACACTCACACCTGTTTCCCATCAGGTTCCCTTTATAAGCTGCACTCCTTCACACACACATTGCTGAGTATTGTTTAGCCTTGTCTCCGTGCTCTTTCCTTGTTGATGATTGTTTGCTGCCTGCCTTGACCTTTGCCTCTTTTTGGACTACTCTTTGCCTTGCCTCTCCTGATCCTATTTGCTGGTGTTTGACCTCCTGTCTGTTTGACTACGCTCTCATTTAATAAAGCTTGCATTTGGATCTACCACCCTGTCGTCTCGATTCCCACCGTTACAGAATACTCAGCCACACAAGGATCCAGCAACTTTTCTGGAGGTCACTGGTCAGGTATGGACATTGCACGGTCATTATTGGTGCTCAAGCAAGGCACACGATCATTGGAGAATTATATTCAAGAATATTTAGACATCGTGTATTATTCAGATCTACCGGACTGTGTGTTGATAGACTTTTTCTGTGAGGGCATTAATCAGCCACTTAAATCACGACTAATTTGTGAGGGACCTTGTTCGTCCCTAAGTATTTTCTTGGATTTTGCGTTATTGTCTGTTGGCTCTGCGCTCACCGTGGGTGTTGCGGAAGAATGTGACACCTTGTCTAATCATGTAATGGCTGCCGTACCAGAGCACGCTCATGAATTGGCACCAACAACAAGGTTTAATCATGTTACTGCTGTCGTTCCTTAGACTTACCATGTCGCGGCTGATGCATTAAAGTCAATTCATGCCGCAGTTATGCGCAATTCATGTTAGTATATGTGAGCCTGTGTATGTTTCGTCTGGTCTGCCAGAGCCACGCCATGAGCCCTTGGCCCTCAGCCGAGGTGGCTGCCACACCTGAGCCCTTGGCCCTCAGCCGAGGTGGCTGCCACACCTGAGCCCTTGGCCCTCAGCCGAGGTGGCTGCCACGCCTGAGCCTTCAGAGATTGCAGCGTTGGCCATTATGGCCATTGCCATTTGGGGTGTGTGTGTGTGTGTGTTGCGCACGCATCAACTCCAGTCCCAGAGCCTACTCCAGTCCATGAATCGACGCCTGAGCCTGCTCCAGTCCTTGAATCCACTCCAGAGCCCAATCCAGCCCATGAGTTCACTCCTGAGCCTTCTTCAACCTATGAGTCCAATCCAGAGTCCATCTCAGTCCATGAGTCCACTCCAAAGTTTGCTGCGGTCCCAGAACCCAGCCTCGTAAGTGAACTTCCTGTCTGCCTGGATACGACCACAGAGGTCATCCATGAGTTCCCTGTCTGCCTGGATACAGCCACAAACAGAGGATGTTCCAGTTAGAGCCCTGGAGGGCTTTCCTGAGCTCTCTACCTGTCCTGTTATGGCCCTAGTGGCCAACTCTAACCTCTCTGTGTTTTCTGTTTCAGTTTCATCTGATCAGCCTTGGTGGTTCTCAGTGTTACCAGATCTGCCCTGGGTGTCTTCTAGTCCGCCAGGGAGATCTCCAAGCTCGTCTGAGCTGCAGTGGTGGTCATCTGCTCCGCCATGGGGGTCTACAAGCTTGTCTGCACTGCTGTGGTGGTTGTCTGCGCCACCGTGGGGATTTTCAAGCCTGTCGCCCTGGCTAGCTGTCCAGCCTCCTTTTCCGCCCGCTGCTTCCTTCCATTTTTGGACTACTCTTTGCCTTGCCTCTCCTGATCCTGTTTGTTGGTGTTTGACCTCTTGCCTGTTTGACTACACTCTCATTTAATAAAGCTTGCTTTTGGCTCTATTACACGGTCATCTTGATTCCCACCGTTACAGTATGTAACAATAATTTACAATGGCTACATAAATTAATTAAAACCATTAAAAAAAAAAACACACACCTGATGCACTTTGTTCTTAATTTTCTAGAAGTAGAAGTGCTGTATTTTTGTGTAGGCTAATTAGTTAAGAGAAGGTACACCACCATCTTACTCCGACAAAAGTGACTTGAACGCACCTGCCGTCTTAAACACGACTTCCCACCTCATAAATACAAACTTACCAGGAGGACTTGAATGCACCATAAGAATACCGGAACCATGGAATGAAATGAAAATCAAAATAAGAGTCCTTGAACTGAAATAAAACTAGATTTGACAAGTGCTAAAAAGTAAAAATTAAAATCCTTCTGTGTAACCAAAAATGTACCATTTTCCTCAATATTTGTGTGAAATGGATTTTTATGCTTTTTAGAATATTGTGGCGTTAGCTTAGCAACACAATAACCGCAAACTGTATTGAACCCGCCTCTGTTTATTAGTAATCTATTATCTTTAACCCTCCTAAATTACATTTTTATCTATTGAAAGTTTCTTTTATCTGTATCTCTGCTATTTGTTTTAATGTTACTATAAATAAAACATTGTTTCAGTGATTGAACAAGTTTTGAGGTTAGACTGGTAATCAGTGACCATTCATGAAGACATTGAATCATTGAATTCATGAAGACATGTATTGAGAATAAAAATGGGAAGAGATGGAAAGTCATAAATAAAACGCTCTGAAGGAGTAATCTAAACATATGACTGAACAAATGTTATGTAAAATGTAAGGGATGTGATGTAATAATGAATAAATCCTGTAACACAATAAGTTTACTTTTGGTAACATCAGTTAACTGCATTAGTTCATGTGAACTAATATGAAAATACTTCTAAATAAATATTAGTTCATGTTAATTTCACCTTTTAATAATACAATATTAAAATCAAATGTATCTGTTAATGTTATTTAATGGACCTGAACTAACATGATCAATAAACAGTTGTATTTTTATTAACTATTGTTAATAAAGATTAATAAATACTGTAACAAACAGCCATTGTTAGTTAACTAATCTTAACTAATGGGACCTTATTGTAAAGTTTTTCTTGTTTTCTAACCCAAAACAAAAGACACAGTTGTTATTTTGTTCACAACACATCTGTATATTATCCAAGGAGATGACATTTTCTGTTAAATCATATGTTTATGATTCTGATGTAGAGTAATAATGGACAGTCTTTGGCATTTCAAATGGTGCAGTTGGTGGAAAAGTCAATTGCTTCATATGGATCATGTGATTCCCGTTACTGCATCTGTCATTATTACTGTCTTTTCATGAAATCATTTTCATAAATGCAATCAATCTGTGTACGACAAATGACAAAGAAAAAAATCATTATTTACTCTAACATTTTTACATTTTATGTGAATATCTACTTTTCTCGTTAGTAATGGCAATAATGCAGTCCTCTAAAAAAGTGTAGAATTACCTGATCAGTTTCCCTAACAATGGATTCACTGGATGCTTTTGCCTTTTGCACCCTGTATCGACAGGAAATTCATTAATCACAAACATGAACATTTGTGGAACACCATATTTAGTCTTTGCATACCTTTTTAAAACTGTTGCCAGAAGAAATAAAATCCTACACAGCCTGCAATCAAAGGCACGGATGATTCTAATGGGTGGCAGATAAAAACAGAAATAAACAGATGTTGGTGTTCAGTAGATTATACACAATATGAGACACGGTCAAGTCATAAAACTGAACTTTTGATTATAATTATAGCATGTCAGATTTATAAATTAAACTCACCTGCCATAATCAGCTGAATTTCTTCTGACATCTGAATACCATGATCATTCTTTGCTATGCAGAAGTACCAGCCTCCACTCTTCCTATTTACAGTAAAGGTCAGTTGTTCTCCAAAATCCAGCTGATTCTTCATATTTCCACACTTGTGCCAGAAGAAGACCATGTTATTTAATGGACTGGCTTTGCTTTTGCAGGTCAAAGTCACATTAATGCCAACAGAGACCGAAGCAGATGGATCGATGGTGATGTGAGTTTCTTTTGGAGGAACTTTAAGGCAAAACAGAAACATTTTTAGATAATCTAGATGTTATGATATTACACATCTGAACATAATAATCATTAGATGTATTAGATGTTCTTTCTGTGATCCATGTATGAAGCTTTGAAAGTCATGTGTGAAAACACTGACTGGGTTTTATCAGGTTTATCAGAGTCTGTGGTCATCATACACTGCTTGATTTTCTGTTAAATTTGTGAACTCAAACCTGCAAACTGGCTCTGACTTTTGGCAGTTAGTGTCAGACTGTAAATCCAATTGTAAAATGTATTTTATGAATATAAAATTTTGTTTTGCGCATGCACAAGAATTGCTTTTTGTGAATATATCATTTATTTTCATGCACATCAATTGTTTTTTGAGCACCTGAATTAAGTTTTATGGTAATTTGCCTATGCATGTGTCATCATCTCTTGCATGAATTATTAAAGTCACCATGGACAATGGACTTTTTTCTTTTTTTTTTATTGAATACTGCTGTGCTTATTATAATTGTCACAGTTTCTGTCTGTCCTGGTGCCCACAAACATTTCCCATCATCCTCCCAGGCCCACACCTGCACACACTTCCTTATCACCACTCCTGATCAGCCCATCATTTGCACCTGCTTCTGATCAGCACTCAATCACAGTACTATTTAAGTACACCACTCACTTCACTCAGTTGTCTGGTCTTGTTTATGTGTTTACATGTGAAGGACTCTTCATGTTTGAGCTCCAAATCTTCCTACTTGTTCCACGCCAGTGTGTTTCCTCAGTCTCTATGCTTCATTGTCTCTGTGTGTGTCAACTTACCTCACACGTGTGTTCTCTCCATCAACGATCACCCATGCTTCCAAGATCCACATTCCTGTAAGACAAAGGACAGTATCAATATCCAGTCACTTCTCCTCACAGTCTATATCACCAGTTCACTTACCTGCATCACTGTTGTTACCCTGCTGTTTGTAAATAAACGTTCACCTCTGTCTCTGACCGAAGACCGGACCTACACAGCAACAAACAGCAGCACCATGGGCCCATTTCTCCTCCCAACTGGTCTAGCCGACCCCAATATCACCATCTCGGTGGTGGACTGCCTGTGGGGTCTCAGGCAGAATGGTCGTCCGCTGGAGAGGTATGTGGAGGAGTTTTCTGAGCTCTCTTGTCAGGTGGGCTGGCCAGATGCTCCCCTTAATGTGTTTTCTGATTGGTCTGGATAAGGATATTATTCGTTATAGTGACCCTGCCTGTTATTACTCTCTAGTCGAGTCTATTAATCTTATTCTCCGCCGGTTCCCTCTACATACCCTTCCAACGAATCTGCCCATTCCTGCCTGCCTGTATTCCCCCAAGGACGCAAATGGGCTTCTTACAGCGCTGACCTGAGGGCCAAGGTAGTAGAGCCAATGTTAAGATCTGTCAGGTCTGCACTAAAGTGCCTCCTTTCCAGCTGCTAATGCCACTCCAGAGCCTCGTCACAAGATGGCCACCGCCACTTCAGAGCCCTCGGTCAAGATGGACGCCACCACAACTGAGCCCTCAGCCGTAATGGTCCCCATGATTGTGCCCATAGGCCTGTTAGTGGAGTATGAGGGGATTTCCTGGGACCCAGAGATGGTTCCAACCCCTGAATCTGCTCCAGTATCTTCTTCTGTCCTTGAGTTCACGCCAGAGTCTCCTTCAGCCCCTGAATCTTCTCCAGCCCCTGAATCTACTCCTATGTCTGTCAGCCCGCAACCAGCGTCCAGAGATGGCGTCAGCCCGCAACCAGCGTCCAGAGATGGCGTCAGCCCGCAACCAGCGTCCAGAGATGTGTCAACTTGACTTACACGTGTGTTTTCTCCATCGATCACCCATCCTTCCAAGATCCACATTCCTGTAAGACAAAGGACTGTATCAATATCCATTCACCTCTCCTCAAAGTCTATATCACCAGTTCCCTTACCTGCATCACTTTTGTTACCCTGCTGCTCGCAAATAAACTCCCATCTACGTTGACCTCCGTGTCTCCTGTACCTCTGTCCGTAACCATAATTGATTTATCTGTGCATATTATTTAAAAAAAAAAAAAAGAAAACTTGCCCTCACAATCTTTAATCAAAATAACTTCCCCTCCCACTTGCAGTTTCTTTTAAAAAAAGAAGAAAAAATTAAACACTGCAATGTCAAAGTTGATATTGTGGCCGTGCAGACGGGGAGGAGCTGAAAACAGAGACGAGAAGTCGGACACTTTCTGCTTCCTGTAGTGACGCTTGTGCTGCGTTTGCATACTTTATCACAGCTGAAGTGAAATAAATGCAATATTTGACTAATACACTGATGTTTCAGAGACATTTTCATTCAATGCTTTATGTACTGCTTGCAGCGTCTGTTTGTACAAGAACAAAGTTCAACATAAGCATATATTATTTAAATACCAATGTAGTGGGGTCTACGTTTTTATCAGTTTTGATAAACATGACACAATATAACATCACGACTACATGGTAAGATAAAAATACAGATTTGTGAGCATTAGTGGAACTAAAGTTTTCAGAATAAACACGAAACACACATGATTGTTGTCATGCGGTGAATCTGGCCAATCGTGAAACGGCTGTGTCATCATCAGAGCTCATGCAGCTCCTCTTGAGATACTGCACTGGTTGACTCATCCGACTGCTCTCGAATCACTCTTGCGGTACTTTGATGCCGTACGTCACAGTCACATGGCATTGGCGCTGTCTCAAGTCGGACAAAATTTCTTACCGGCATGCACTGCTTCAATTCAGCCACCTGTCGGTCTGTGCAGCGCTGCATCAAGTCGAACAAGCCTTATAGCTATGTGGGTGCGCAGTTTTTCCTTTCATTTGGCCAAAATCTCATGTCATTGGATGCAGGCCATTGGCTATGACTCGATGATAAATTCTAGACTAAGACACTCTTCTCTGATCCTCAAATACATAAAACATTAGCCTTTATATAGCCTATATATGTACACACCAATCAGGCATAACATTTTGACCACTGACAGGTGAAGTGAATAACACTGATTATCTCTTCATCACGGCACCTGTTAGTGTGTGGGATATATTAGGCAGCAAGTGAACATTTTGTCCTCAAAGCTGATGTGTTAAAAGCAGGAAAAATGGGCAAGCGTAAGGATTTGAGTTTGACACAGGCCAAATTGTGATGGCTAGACGACTGGGTCAGAGCATCTAAAAAATTGCAGCTCTTGTGGGGTGTTCCCGGTCTGCAGTGGTCAGTATCTATCAAAAGTGGTCCAAGGAAGGAACAGTGGCTCACTGATGCACGTGGGGAGCGAAGGCTGCATGGCTCGTGTGGTCCGATCCAACAAATGAGCTACTGTAGCTCAGATTGCTCAAGAAGTTCATACTGGTTCTGATAGAAAGGTGTCAGAATACTCAGTGCATCACAATTTGTTGCATACTTGTACTTACAGGATTAGGTATGGTTTAGGGTTAGTTGCATGTAATTACGCACAGTTTATAGTAATTACTATAACTACATGCACATGTAACAAGGATACTAAAATAAAGTGCTACCTTTTTTATTTTTATTTGAAAAATGTGATATTCTTAAAAGAAAAGTGATAGAACATCCTTACCTAGAGCAGTACAATCTGTAATTGAAGGAAAACGGAAGTGAATAATTTTTGTTTTCACATACAATTACTATGCAAATATTGTTCCGCTGTGGTTTTAACAGTTAAAGGGTTTACCATGACCACATTTAAAAAACAACAACACTTAAGTCCAAAAGGTTCCAAACATGCTGTAATACACTTCAAATTTAATACTTAATTTTCTATTATTTCTGTACTTCAGCATTTTAATATAACAGGTGACACTTTTTTATATAGTGTGTTGACTGTTGTACTTCATGTGCAGACCTGTTTTTTAAAACCACTATGTTCATTATTTGTTTTAGTTAAAATCTGACTCAACCATAAGGTTATGGGTTTACATCTCCACAACGGGACTATTTATGAACGGTCACCATTATTCCCTTGAGCAAGACTCTTTACCTCAACAGCAGCTTCACACTGTCTCTGTAATAAGGGTACATCATTTCCAAAGCATCGTCTGACTAATCAGAAATTACGAAACAGATCTTGGTAACACTTTAGAATAATGGTCCGTCATTAATAGTGACTATATATGACAAATTAGTAGCTCTACATTAACACTTCAGCTACTACCATTAACTAATATGGAAACAAGATGAACTAACCAGCAAATTTAGGACTGAGACAGCTCCTAGTCATTCTTGAAGTTTGTCTTTTTAACCTTAACATGGTCATAAAATATACACAGACAAGAGAGATGGTGTAGTTAAAGGCAAGCTTTATTGAGCACAGCAGAATGGACATGGGGATTGATAAACAGGTTTGTATTGATTACGCAGCAGGAGGATAACAGACAGGTAAGTTACCACTCACATGTTT
Organism: Elopichthys bambusa; assembly: GCA_037101425.1. Lineage (NCBI taxonomy): Eukaryota > Metazoa > Chordata > Actinopteri > Cypriniformes > Xenocyprididae > Elopichthys > Elopichthys bambusa. Next base: position 11,149,736 of record CM074453.1, on the reverse strand, counting down.
TCAGTCACTGATGAATATATAACAAACACTTTCCTTTCTTTCCTTCCTTGCAGAACGAACACAAGGTACTTGGAAGAGGACACTGATCTGAAGACTGGAGATCAGAGATGAGGAGACAAACAGCAGGTAAGAATCTTCAGGTAAGTAACAATTTAAGAGAAACATGAGGTGAGTCTAGACAAAGGGTGTCTGTGAGTCCTTTTAACTGGTGCAGTCAGTGATGGTGACAGCTGGTGGTGATCAGTAATTAGATGGTGATCGTGACTGGGTGATTGCTGACAGTAAGCAGGTTAGCATAAGGAGGGATGATGGGAGATGTATGGAGGAGGTGTCACAGCTGATGACCGTGACATTATCATAATTACTCTCTTCAAGAACCACTAGTGATCTGGACCATTATTTTAAAGTGAAAAAAAGAAAAGAAAAAGAAAAATGGATTTAGTCATAATCAACTGTGTGAAATGATCCAATCTATATATATATATATATATATATACACACACACAAAAACAAAGAGTTTAATATTTGCTCATCTGTGACTAAAACATAAGCCTGCACTAACATAGGGTTAGGATGATAATCAGATGTTTGAACTGCCATTTAGGGAGGAACGAATGAAGAAAAATTGGAACAAAGTATCAGGACCAAAATAATAATAATAATAAAGATTTAATAAAAAAATCAAGTTTAGAATTACCGAATACTTAAGATGTGACATTTAAACACTGTGACATTTAAACACAATGTGAAAAACAAAGAAAACAAAGAATGAATGTGATGTACAGTCATATCTAAATAAAAAAAAAATAAAGTTGTTAAATGTTTTATTTCTATACTGGATGACAATACATTTACACAGTTCACTCAAGCCATTTATTGCAATGTAAACTAATCCTGGTTCATCTCTTTCTCTGGGCCTCTGACCTCGGCATATATCGTCTCTTGTCCTGAGCTCTTCACTGTGGTGCTTTTGGTTTGGGGAGTGGAGAAGTCAATCTCTCCATAGTGGACTATGTCATTCTCATCCTTTGGCATCTCTAGCTCTTCACCTGACACAAAAGCACCATTAGCAAAAATGGAGCAGATCTGCACTTGTTTTTCCTGACCCTGAAAGAGCAAACATTATAAAATACAGTTTATGTAGATCCACTGTTCTCAGTTTTTTGTTTCTGTACATAATACACTATTACAGTAAACGCTTGGTATTGTATTGATATCTGCTTTTTATGATACTTCCTATATGAAATGGCAGTAACATTATCTGCTAAAAGAGTGTAAAACATACCTGATCTGAGATGTCAGTTTCCCTAATAGTGGATGCCTTTACTCTTTGCAATCTGTATTAATAAAAACAAGCAGAAATCCTTATAAAACAGAACGGACCACCATATTGTGAACACCAGATTTTATATATGTATCAAAGTGAAATGACACAGGAGAATTCATTTATTCTGAAGTCTGTTTGCTCTATTCCATACAATTCACCATCTGACTGTGCTTACCTTAGGAAAAGTGTTATCAGAAGAAATATCATCAGAAATGCTGAAACTCCTACTACACAGCCAATGATCAAAGACAGTGATTCTAATGGAGCAGAGTCTGATTGAAAAATAAAGCACAATTAGTTGGTCAGTAGGCTGTGGAGATAATTTAAAAATAAAATTCAATCATAGAACTGGAGCTTTTTACCTATGATGATCATCAGATTATGTTCAGTATCTGTGCATAGAAATAAACTCACCTGCCAGAATCAGCTGGATCTCTTCTGATATTTGAAAACCATGTTTATTCTTTGCTATGCAGAAGTACCGGCCTCCACTCCTCCTATTTACAGTAAAGTTCAGTTGTTCTCCAAAATCCAGCTGGTTCTCCTGTCCATGTTTGTGCCAGGTGTAGTTCATGTCATTTGATGGATTGGCTTTGCTTTTGCAGGTCAAAGTCACATTAGTGCCAACAGAGACTGAAGCAGATGAATCGATGGTGATGTGAGTTTCTTTTGGAGGAACTTTAGGGCAAAAAAGAAACATCTTTAGATAAACTATATGTTATAATATTACACATCTGTAAATAATAATGCTAATGAAAGAGAAAAACTACTCCAAATCTCTTACACAGGACTTGTAGCATCACAGTGGTCTCCACAGTTGAGTCATTAGATGTTTTTCTTGGATATGTAGCAGTGCAGGAGATGTTCTTTCTGTGATCCATGTATGAAGCTTTGAAGGTCATGTGTGAAAACACTGACTGGGTTTTATCAGGTTTCTCCTGTAACTGTGTTGTAATGTTGGCAGATTCAGGGATGTTGGACCAGGATATTGTAGGAGGTTGTTTGGGGCAGGGGGCTTCAGCAGAGCAGTTCAGATTGACTGTTGTGTTCTCCATTACTTCTTTCAGTTTGGTGGGTTTAAGGATGGGAGGTTGTGGTACAACTACAGAGCAAATTGTACAAAGTATAAAATACTGTTAAAGGGGGGGGGGTATCACACACAGTTTCTGCCAATCTCATGTTAAACTTGAGTACCTATAGAGTAGTAGTGCATCCTTCATATCTCTGAAAAGTCTTTTATCATAGTTATAAAAGATACATACGATGTACCGAGTCTTTCCACACCTGGAGGCGTGCCGCGTGAGCGAAACTAAAGAGTGACGAGCACGCACAGCTTTTGCGTAGTGATTGTCTGCAAGCTAAACAAATGTATTTAACAATACATTAGGCGCCTGTTGCCAACAAAACAGACATTTGAAGCAGTTTAACTTACCACCTCCAGTTCTGACTCATGACCGGGATCATTATAGCTGTGACCGCTCCATATTTCAGTTTCAAATGATCTGTGAATCCAGCGTAGAACTGGGCCTTGTTTATAAAACCATTAGCGCCGATCCTGAGGGTTCAAGCAGCCCCGGAAAAACACGAGACATTCTCCACTCATTTTAACCAATAAAAAATTGACTGCAACTATCAGACGCGACTTTATCCTTATTTTGATAGTTAATTTAAGGTGGTTTCTATGGTTATTTTAATGACAAATATCGAGAGCGCATAAATGTAATGCGTGAGCACAAATCTCTCAGCTCCACTTAACACTGGGTTCTTTGGGAAGCAAGGTTATCTTTCCCTCACAACCAAAAACACACTTCTTTGGTGACATTGTTGATTTCATGGTCTAAAAGCAGAGTGACAAATCTTTCTCGAGCAAGTCCTGTGCAGGGCTGCCAATGACTTCCGTAAAGCCGAACAAAGCACGTTGATGGGCGTGCTCTTGCTCTCCCGCTCTGGTCAATGTGTGCGCGAGTGCTCTTCCGGGTGTTTATTCAGTCTGGTCGGAACCGCTGCGGAGTAGCACAGTACCTGCGTGACTAGCCATAGACATAAACAGAGAAAAGTAGCTCCAGCTAAAATGTTCTTCCGCAAGACGCATGCAGTTTATTAACCGCTAGAGCGCCAAAAGTTACGGACTGCAGCTTTAAATAAATCTTAAAAAGAGCATATTTAAAATTTAGATTTACATATATATATATATATATATATATATATATATATATATATATATTATTTTATTTTATTTTATTTATTTATTTATTTTTAAATAAGTTTGTAGGTATTGGGTAGGGTTAAGGGATGTAGAATATGGTCATGCAGAATAAGACATTAATATGTGCTTTATGATTACAAACAAAAAGCCAATATGCAAGCTAATAAGCAGTTAAAAGTGAGAATTGTTCCCTATACTAAAGTGTTACCCTGTACACAAAAAGTTTTTAATGTTTACATTTTATGAGTTTATTATTGAATATGAAATTGCAAATCATCATCCATGTGTGTGTTGTCTTGGATTTGTGTGTTTATTTTCATGGAAAGTATGCTCTCTTGGCAGATATATTTGCAAAGCCTTTGAGCAGCTATTTTGGGCATCCAAGACCAAGGGCTCTATCATACACCCTGCGCAATGCGACGCCAGGTGCGATGCAAGGGTTTTTTGCTAGTTTCAGCTTGACACAGTTATGATTTTTACATCCTGCTCCACGTTGTTTAAATAGCAAATGCACTCACGATCATCTGTTCGTCCATTGTTCTGGTCTGAAAACGAGGTCTGTTCAGACGCATTGTTGGTGCATTTGCTATTTTGAGGCAACTGAAAACGCCTGCACTGTTGACCAACAAAATCCTGGTCTAAAGTCAATGGCGCAGTATTTTTAAAGGGCGCGTTAGTAATATGTGCCCAACAGACGTACACTCTGCTTATTACACACACAGGGACATGCAACAGCTGAGCACACAAACATTTTTAAATATTAAATATAAAAGGATTCCTATCTGGAGAAGCGTTTCAGTCTTTCCGCTTGCAAATTCTGCCATGTAAATAGCAAATCTGCCATGGTGTAGGCACAACTGGCTTTTAAAAGGAATGGGAGATGAGACTCTGATTGGTTTATTGCACATTACACCCAACACGCACCCATGACTCATTAAGAGACTAGGGACATCGTTAAACTAGCAAAAGAGGATTCGGACACACCCTAAGTGCACTTGCGCCATGTGCTTTAGACCATGTGCTTAGATCATTAAAATAGGGGCCCAAGTACTGTCTATCTGAATGAGGAAATCCTGAAATTTAAAAAACTGTTTGACACACACATTTAAACAGCATATTACTGTTACATAACACATGGACTGGAGACAGATGGAATGTCAAAGGGTTGTTTATTGAACACAAACAGAGCGGCAGTGGTGAAGTGATGGTGATGAAGTGGATCTTGGAGAACTTGGTGCTGGAGAGACGATGGCAGGCGTAGGAGAAGACAAGGAGGATGGAAGACACACACGAACGGAGGAACACTGGAGGGAGGTCAGGATCGCTGGTAACAGGTAAGAGGTTGAGGAGTCCTTCGGGCAAGTCTGAGGTAAGTTCTAGACATGAACGAGACCGGACAATGAGGGTGAGTGTGTGAGTGTCTTTTATGTTGGTGCTGATGAGTGAGCAGATGAGGTGCAGGTGCGCGTGATTAGTACTCAGGGGAAGGAGTACGTTGTGATTGGTGGGTGCTGGAGCCTGGCGTGTCTGTGACAGTACCCCCCCCTCCACGGCCCGCTCCTGAGGGCCGGGGACCCCGACGTCGTGGTGGTCTACCTCTTCCGCGAGGAGCAGGTCTGTTGGGATGGGTAGCGTGAAGTGTCCAGCAGGCTAGGATCGAGGATGTCATGACGTGGTACCCAAGAGCGTTCCTCGGGACCGTAACCAGTCCACCAGGTACTCGAGTTGCCCGCCACGACGTCGGGAGTCCAAGATTTCTAGCACCTTGTATGCAGCTCCGTCATCTAGAAGCAGTGGAAGGGGGGGGAATCGGTTGAGGTCATACCAGGCTCTGTGGAGAGATGAACAGAAGGGTGGTGAGGCTTTAAGAGGGAGACATGGAAGGTGGGATGAATGCGGTATTCAGGTGGGAGTTGGAGTTTGTAAGTGACCGGGTTGATCTGCTCTAAGATGGTGAATGGGCCAATGAACCTGGGACTCAGCTTACGGCATGGGAGACGCAGTCTGATGTCCCTGGTGGAAAGCCAGACCTTCTGTCCGGGTTGGTAGGCTGGGGCTTCTGAACTACGAAGATCGGCTGTAATTCTGCGTCTCCTGAGGGCACGTTGCAGCTGGTGATGTGCTGAGTCCCAGACCCTCTCGCTCTCTCGGAACCAGTAATCCACCGATGGTACATCTGAAGGTTCTCCTGACCAAGGAAATAGTGGGGGTTGGTATCCGAGTACGCACTGGAAAGGAGTAAGTCCGGTGGATGGTTGGCGAAGGGAGTTCTGTGCGTACTCGCCCCAACCCAGGTACTGGCTCCAAGAGTCCTGGTGGCCATGGCAGAAGGTACGTAGGAATCGGCCAATTTCTTGAATCTTCCTTTCAGTCTGCCCGTTCGATTGGGGATGATAACCAGATGTAAGGCTCACGGTCACACCTAGGAGGGAGAAGAATGCTTTCCACACTCTAGAGATAAATTGAGGTCCTCTGTCTGAAACGATGTCCTCAGGAATGCCAAAGTACCGGAAGATGTGGTTGAACATTAGCTCCGCTGTCTCCATAGCTGTAGGGAGTCCCTTCAGGGGAATAAGGCGGCAGGATTTCGAGAACCTGTCAACCACCACTAGGATGCAGGTAGCGTTGTTGGAAGCTGGGAGATCTGTGATGAAGTCCACCCCTAGGTGTGACCATGGACGGTTGGGAACGGGCAGAGGGAGAAGTTTGCCAGATGGTAGATGGCGTGGGCTCTTGGACATGGCGCATTCCTTACATCCTTGCACGTACCTTCTCACGTCTGAAGCCATACTAGGCCACCAGAAGCGATCTTTTAGCAGCGAGAGGGTCTCATTGACCCCCGGGTGACCAGTGCCAAGTGAGGAATGTGCGGAGTGGATAAGTGAAGTGCGCCGTGTCTGAGTGATCTATTGTAAGCCCGGTGGGCAACCCGGCGGAGTGTTGGTGGAGGCATTGGAGGAGGGTAGAGTCTCAGCAGACCAGGTGATGGGACTGACGATGATGCCTTCGGTGAGAATGGGTTCAGGTTCCTCAGACAACCCTTCGGGATGGTATAGTCTTGATAGTGCGTCAGCTTTTATATTCTTGGGTCCGGGTCGGTAGGTTATGGTGAAGTTAAACCGTGTGAAGAATAGAGACCAGCGGGCTTGTCTGGGATTGAGTCTTTTGGCAGTACGGAGATATTCTAGATTCTTGTGATCAGTTAGGACTTGGAAAGGGTGTCTAGCTCCCTCCAACCAATGCCTCCACTCCTCGAGGGCCAACTTGACAGCAAGAAGTTCTCGGTTGCCGATGTCATAATTCATCTCCGCCGGGTTGAGCTTGCGGGAGAAGAAGGCACATGGATGGAGGCGGCTTGGATTCCCCTGCTGCTGAGATAAGACTGCTCCTACTCCGGTAGTCGAAGCGTCTACTTCCACAACAAAGGGTTTGTTGGGATCGGGGTGTACCAGGAGAGGAGCCGAGATGAAGGCAGTCTTTAAAGAATTAAAGGCCTCGGTGGCAGCTGGGGTCCAGGACAGAGACTTGGGCTTGTTGCGGAGTAGGTTGGTGAGTGGAGTGGTGATTGAGCTGTAACCTTGGATGAAGCGTCTGTAGAAGTTGGCAAAACCAAGAAACCGTTGGAGCTCCTTCAGGGTCTTTGGAATGGGCCAGTTTTTGACTGCCTCCACCTTCCCCTCGTCCATCCGGATACCACTGCTGCTGATGTTGTATCCCAGGAATTGCACTGAGGGTTGATGGAATAGGCACTTTTCGGCTTTGAGGAAGAGTTGGAACTCACTCAGGCATTTCAGGACCTCCGCAACGTGTTGGCGATGTTCGGCCATACTCCGGGAGTAAATCAGAATGTCGTCGATGTAGACCAGGACAAACTTGTGGAGAAACTCCCGGAGCACCTCGTGAATGAAGTCCTGGAATACGGAGGGGGCATTGACCAGGCCATAAGGCATAAGATATTCATAGTGTCCTGTGGGTGTTACAAAGGCGGTCTTCCACTCGTCCCCCTCACGTATCCGGATGAGGTTGTACGCGCTGCGGAGGTCGAGTTTGGTGAAGACAGTGGCACCACGGAGATGTTCTAGGGCTGCAGGGACGAGAGGAAGGGGATACCTGAATTTGACGGTGATGGAATTAAATGCCCGATAGTCAATACAAGGCCGCAAGCCTCCGTCCTTCTTGGCCACGAAAAAGAAGCTGGAAGCAGCAGGGGAAGTAGATGGACGGATGTAGCCTTGTTCAAGCGCCTCCTTGATGTATTCCTCCATGGCCTTCTCCTCCGGGATGGATAAGGGGTAAATTTTACCCCTGAGCACTGGCTCACCCGGAAGCAGATCTATGGCACAGTCCCATGGCCGATGTGGAGGCAGCTTGGAAGCTCTCTTTGGGCAGAAAACGTCTCTGAAGGGGGCGTAACAGGAAGGAATGTTTGTGGTACGTTTCTCAGGTGGACTCTCTATGGAGGTAGTGCACACAGATAGACGGTTGGAGCTGGGAGAGCGAGGAATAGGTAGGTTGTGAAAACATTCCTGTTTCCCAGAATCGCCGCACTTCAGGACTTCACCAGTCTTCCAGGAGATGATGGGATTGTATTGTACCAACCACGGGCGCCCTAGAATTACGTCAGCGGTGGATCCCTCCAGAACCAGCAACTGGATACTCTCGGTGTGTAATATTCCAATTCGTAAATGAATGGGTCCCACTGTGCGATTGACTAATCTACGGCTGATGGGTTGACCGGTTACTGAGTGGATCTGGTAGGATGACGGCGTTGTCTTGGTTCTGAGGTTGAGCTGGCGGCAGAGGGCACCTGAAATGAAATTCCCCGTGGAACCGGAGTCGAGGAGCGCGGAAACTGGAACAGAGACACCGGCAGCAGTAAGTTTCACTATGGTAGTGAGTGGTTTCATGGCATTTGTGGCAGAAATGATGGCACTCACCATGGAGCGGGGTGGATGAGTTGGACATGCTGAGATTGTGTCCTGGTGAACCACAATACAGACACAGATTCTGGGTTAGTCTCCTCTGCCGCTCAGCGAAAGTTAAACGGGTGGATTCAATTTGCATGGGTTCGTTGACTGGTTCTGGAGGGCTGACGTTCTCTGGTCGGCTGAGGTAGGTGGTGCGTTGGGACTGTTCCTGGTGTTCTTCAAGACACGACTGCATACGGGTGGCGAAGCGGATGGAGAGTTGAATGAATCTTTCTTAGCCGATGGTGTCCTCGTATGCAGCGAGATGCAACTGCACTCGAGGGTCCAAGCCTTGTCGGTATGTGGTGATGAGAGCCTGTTCATTCCAACCACTTTTTGCAGCAAGGGTTCTGAATAATAGAGCATATTCGTTAACGGACATGTTATTCTGTTTGAGGTTATAGAGCTTTTCTCCGATTGATGAATCAAATGCAGGTTCTCCAAACACTTCCTTAAAGTGATCGACAAAGCTGGCGTAGGAGTGAATAACTGGATTATTTTGTGACCAGATGGAATCTGCCCATTGAAGTGCTTTACCTTGTAACTGGGAGATTAAAAAGGCTACCTTGGATTGCTCAGTTGAGAACAAGTGCGGTTGCATCTCCAGGAACAGCGAACATTGTAGGAGGAAACCGTTGCAATCCCCCGCCGAACCAGAGAAGGGCGCCGGTCGGGCCATGGGACTGGCGTAAACCGGAGGTGAGGGAGCGGTAGCGGTGTTTCCAGAAGTGATGGCTGGTGGAGGTGTGGATGGATCTTGTTGAAATGTACGACGCAAAGCGTCGACCAGGTCCTGAAATGGATCGGGATGACTCATGTTTGTGTTCGATCGTTTTGGTCCGGTCTTCTGTTACATAACACATGGACCGGAGACAGATGGAATGTCAAAGGGTTGTTTATTGAACACAAACAGAGCGGCAGTGGTGAAGTGATGGTGATGAAGTGGATCTTGGAGAACTTGGTGCTGGAGAGACGATGGCAGGCGTAGGAGAAGACAAGGAGGATGGAAGACACTCACACACGAACGGAGGAACACTGGAGGGAGGTCGGGATCGCTGGTAACAGGTAAGAGGTTGAGGAGTCCTTCAGGCAAGTCTGAGGTAAGTTCTAGACATGAACGAGACCGGACAATGAGGGTGAGTGTGTGAGTGTCTTTTATGTTGGTGCTGATGAGTGAGCAGATGAGGTGCAGGTGCGCGTGATTAGTACTCAGGGGAAGGAGTACGTTGTGATTGGTGGGTGCTGGAGCCTGGCGTGTCTGTGACAATTACACATTTTAAATTAACTGTCCAATAAATGTTATTTCTTATACTTAGTGTTAAAAAAGGTTATATTTCAGGCTGGACCAGCCAATGCGCATGTGCGGTCCTGAGAGTCTCAGAACATGAATTGTTTCTATTGCAACCGGAGCTTCTAACAGCAGCTGTAGTGACGTGATGACTTTACTAATTGCCGATTGGCTCTTATATTTAGAATGCAGGACAACATCATTTTCAATGCACACAAATGTATCTAATATGATAAATAGCGCTGTGTTATCTCATACACTTGACCGGAAGAAGCAGCGCAGATGACTGCGGCATAATAAAAGTAAATAAAATAAAAGCTGCTCGCAAGGCATGTATCACGCATATCTCTCATTAGCAATTGCTCCAACAGCACCCTTTCTGCGCTGCTTCATATTACAGTAACGTTAATAATCTCATCCATGAACATGATTTCTGCCCGAGTTCTGTCCCAATTCTTTTCCACTGATTGTGAGGTGAAGTTGACATTTCCCAAGATTCTACGCTCAAACTCGGTGTCATCAAGCTACGCCTTTGTTTTGAATAGGCGACCTCTAGCAGTGAAAAAAACTACATATTGTAGCTTTCATTTCTTTTTAATTATAAAAATATTCAGGGATTAATCATGTCAAAAATGTCACAACACAGTAATATAGGCTAGTTTATATAGGCTAGACCCACTTACCTGAGACAAAAATGTTGATAGGGTTGTCAATATATGTGTATTTCCAATCCGATGGCATTGTTTCCACCCTGAAGTAGTACTTGTCTGAATGATTGTTCATGACATCATAGAAAACAGTGGTACATTCACGCTGACTAAGATTTCCAAGTATCTCTATATTATTAAATCCTCTGATAATGTTTTTTTTGCCATTAAAAACTAAATTCTTCTTCTTTATCCAGAAGCCAAATATACTTTCTGTGTTCGTCAAACTGTTCTCTGACACATCAAATCTACAAGGTATCTGCACACATGAGCCTCTCAGTGCCGTTACTCTGCTGGGCAATTCTGCATTATATTTAGATTCTGAAAACAAATTAACATAAAAATACAAAGACACTTTATAATCTCTTGTTTCACATAATTAGTGTAATACAAAAGCTTTTTGATAATTTTCATTTTAGTTATAGTGCATCATAGGTCTCACTTGAAGATTCCAGTTCATAGGAGAAGAACAGAAAAACCATGAAACGAAAGACAGACATCTCAGGTGCTGTAGGTACAAACACGAAAACATTAGTTTCCAATCTACAAAGATGCTTCACATGGATTTCACACTTTTTATTTTCTTTGAACTTTAAAGAAGTTATATTTTCTGAATTATATTTTAATGTGAATATTTTTGCATTGATAAAGTCTGAAATGTACTCAGAGACAATAAAATGACAGAAGCCTCACCTACAGCAGTATGTCATTCATTCAGAGTAAAACAGAAGTCCAGCACAATTTCCTCACAGAATTGTTGATTTCTTTGAACCTAGAGTCCCAATGTGTACCAACAAGTGAAGCATTAACATTACCACATTAAAATGAACCAAATGCCTAAGTCTGTAAAATATGCATATACACTATCAAATGATCTTTTACAAATACACTAGAATATCATGCAACAGTTGTTTTAAACTGTTGTACTTCCTCATGCAAACCTGTTTATCTCTGTTAGAAACAAAGAGTCTTTAGTACTGAGTTAATGAATTTTAATACTAGCGTATTGTGGTTAGAGTTCTGGGTAGGTAACAAAAAAGTTTTTTAGGTTTTACCTATTATGCCCCCTTTTAAAAGATGTAAAATAAGTCTCTGATGTCCCTAGAGTGTGTATGTGAAGTTTTAACTCAAAATACCAAACAGATACTTTTTATAGCTTGTTGAAATTGCCACTTTTAGGGTATGAGCCAAAATGCACTGTTTTTGTGTATGTCCCTTTAAATGCAAATGAGCGGGTGCTCCCATCCCCTTTTTCAGATGAGGGCGGAGCTTCTAGAGCTCATGCTCCGGCATGACAGCAATAACAAAACAGGTCAGCAGGTTTGCGTCTGTCTGGCAAGCTATATCCCTTGTTTGGCTGCTCTGTTCTGATGTGCTGGCGTTTGCAAATAAACATTCCACTATTAGTACAAGCCTGATATCTTTACAGAAAAGTCAGTCATCTGATTGTACTGTGCATAATAAATGAGCATTTATGTAATACACAGACAGGGAGCACAGCGCGATAAAAATAACAACATAGCTGGTCTCATGGTGCCATCACATGCTATCACAAACTTTATAAGTCCCACATGTGATTACGAGTTGACAAATTCAAGCAATCAACTTCACATTGCTTTCATATGCAATTTTAAACTACCACATTCCTATTAACGATCATTCTGGTAGTGTCATGTTTCCAGTCTGTGTTTCCCTGTCTTGTGTGAGGACTTTTGTTATTTCCTGTCTTGTGCCATGTTTTGTAGTTCTTTGTAGTTTTTCATGTTGATTAGTTTCTCCAGGTGTTTTCTATTGGCCACACCCCCTTGTTACCTTGTTTAGCTTGTTTTTGGAAAGTTCTTTATGTCTTCTGGATTTCTGCGGAGATGTAACGAGGCTCTGGAAGATCTCAGCAGAAATCAAGACACAAAGAAGACAAGACTTTCCAAAAACCCCCAACTGAACATATGAACACCATCAACGACTGACAAAAGCAAAAGAAAAACACAAGGGCTATATATACACACAGGGAAACAAGCTAAACAAGGTAACAAGGGGGAGTGGCCAATAGAAAACACCTGGAGAAACTAATCAACATGAAAAACTACAAACAAACTACAAAACATGGCACAAGACAGGAAATAACAAAAGTCCTCACACCAGACAGGGAAACACAGACTGGAAACATGACAGGTAGCACGTGAAGGCAGCATCAGTGAAAACAGACAGACAATGGTAGCTTTAGTAACATTAGCCTTACAGAGTGCCAAGAAGCTCTTTCAGAAAGACAATTTGGAAAACAAACGCGTGATAGTTGGCACTGCTTCATCCTTCATGAGCAACTTTTGTGAAAAACCTGCTTTATACTGACCCTCATTCACAAAGTCCAGTGTAAAATGATTCGCGCAGACATAAACAAATTTCGGTAGAGTTGAGGGAGCATTTTCTTCGACAACAATATTAATCCACCTCGTTTTCAGCGGCTTAGATTTGGGGAGTAAATGGCGAGAGCTATGTGGATTAATACATCCAGCTACAGATCACCTAAAACACTTGGGAGACATCCTCGTCAGTGCAGCAATGTCGGACTGTGTACAACTCGCTGTGAACTCGCTCAGTGCAAGTTCTACGTTAAAACGGCAGTGTCTGTCAACATTCATGGGCGGGGCCCGTGGCTAATGTGACGTCACATTTGCACCATGACTGAAAACAGGTCTTTGGGAGACACTGCTTATGATTTATGGGGATTAAAAAAAATTTTTTTTTTTTAAATTGGGTGGATTTTTATCACTATAGGGTGGTTGTGTACACACACTGCCAACACATATTTATGTCCACCATGCAAAAGTGAATTTTGCATAATAGGTTCCCTTTAATGTAATCAGCCTTTTGTTTAGATGTTAAAACAGAAGTGCTCCATTCAACCAAGACAGAATTTCTTCAAAACAAATCAAACAAAAATAAAACATGATATCATTACATAGTTTTCTTTATTAAAGATTATTATATTTCACTTTCCAACACTCGAACACTCCGAGCGTTTGAGAACTTTGGGCCCCTTAGTACCAATTGAGCATCGTTTAAATGCCACAGCCTACCAGAGTATTGTTGCTGACCATGTCCATCCCTTTATGACCACAGTGGACCTTCTGAGGGTTACTTTCAGCATGATAACACACCATGTCACAAAGCTCAAATCATCTCAAACTGGTTTCTTGAACATGACAATGAGTTCACTATACTTATATGGCCTTTACTGTCACCAGATCTCAATCCAATAGAGCAGCTTTGGGATGTGGTGGAACGGGAGATTCACATCATGGATGTGCAGCTGAAAAATCTGCAGAAACTGCATGATTCTGTAATGTCAATATTAGGGTTTTTCCTGCAATAAAAATATTTTGCATTTGCCAAAATGAATATTTGTCCCACCAAAGAATTATTTGATCATTTAATATGATGATACTTGATCACAGACATATCTGTTGAGCGTGTGAACGTAATGGCCAATCAGATGTGTTTAAGTTATTCAGATCAGAATCTGCTCAACACAGCTCAAAATGGTGGAGTTGTTCAGCATGAGTTCTGCACCCTCACGAATCCTTTTATTAACAGAGTATAAACACTGAAATAAATAAAAAATGTAAATTTCTATACAACCATAAAATGTCAGCTTAAAATGGCATGTAATACAAATAAAAATAAATCAATATCCTTTTGTTCAATAAACAGAATGTGACAATAATTACATAATGACTGTCACAGACATGCCAGGTTCCATCATCCAATCACAGCGCACTCCTTCACCTGAATACTGATCACTAACACCTGCACCTCATCAGTATTACAATCACCAGCACCATAAAAAGACACTCACACACTCACCCTCATTGTCCGGTCTCGTTCACATCTAAGGTACCTACCTCTGGCTTATCGAAAGGACTCCCTGAACTACTTACCAAACTCCCGCGTCTTCGATCATCCTCCTGTGTCTCCTGGTCCGTGTGTGAGTGTCGTCTGCCTTCCTCGTTGTCTTCGTGCTCAAGCCATTCCATCCTGCAATCCAGAATATACATCACTACCTGTTCACCGTTCCCTTGGCACTTCGATTACTTCACCAAACTCACCTGTCACAACTACCGGCTCTACTTGTGTAAATAAACCCATCTTTACAACATCTTTGGTTTCCGACCTGTTTGTACTGTAACAGAAGACCGGACCAAAAGCTACTTACACAAGTATGAGCCATCCCAATCCCTTCCAGAATCTGGTAGACGCTTTGCGTCACACATTCCCGGTTAATCCATCTACACCGCCACCAGCCATCACATCCGCGAACACCGTCACCCCTTCCTCACCGCCAGTCTACGCCAGTCCCATGGCCAGACCGGCGCCCTTCTCTGGTTTGGCGGAGGATTGCAACGGATTCCTCCTGCAATGTTCGCTGTTCCTAGAGATGCAGCCGCACTTGTTTCCCACCGAGATCACCAAAGTTGCCTTTTTAATCTCCCAACTAAACGGTAAGGCGCTCCAATGGGCAGATTCTATCTGGTCACAGAATAACCCTGTCATCCAGTCATTTTCCAGTTTCATCGAGAATTTCAGAGAAGTTTTTGGAGAACCCGCTTATGACTCATCCATTGGTGAGAAGTTATATAATCTCAAACAAAAAAACATGACAGCGAATGAATGTGCCCTACAGTTTCGTACACTCGCAGCCAAGAGTGGATGGAACGAACAAGCCTTACTCACCACCTATCGGCAGGGTTTGGATCCTCGAGTGCGGTTGCATCTCGCTGCATACGAGGATACCATCGGGCTCGAACGGTTTATCCAGTTCTCCATCCGCTTTGCCACTCGTATGCAGTCGTGTATCGAAGAACACCAGGGACAGCCTCAGCTCAACACCATCCTCTGCCGACCAGAATCTGTCAGCCCTCCAGAACCAGCTAACGAGCCCATGCAACTGGAATCTACCCGTTTGTCTCCAGCTGAGCGGCAGAGGAGGCTGACCCAGAATCTATGCTTATATTGTGGCTCTCCTGGGCATGTCATCTCCGCATGCCCAACTCGCCCTCCCCGTCCATTGGTGAGTGCCATCATTCCAATCTCCAATTTCATGAAACCACTCACTACTATGATTAAACTTACTGCTGCCAAAACTTCCATTACAGTTACTGTGCTCCTCGATTCTGGGTCAGCTGGAAACTTCGGAACCCTCTGCCGCCAACTCCAGCTCAAGACCCAGATAATGCCGTCTACCTACCAGATCCAATCAATAATTGGAAAACCAGTCAGAAGAAGGCTTCTTAGTCGCATATCAGAACCCATTCAACTCCAAGTTGGACTCCTGCATACGGAGAACATCCAGTTGCTGGTTCTGGAGGGGTCCACCTCTGACGTTATCTTAGGGCGCCCGTGGATGGTGCAGCACAACCCTACCATTTCTTGGAAAACCGGCGAAGTCCTGAAGTGGGGCGACACGTGTTGTTAGTACTTTTTTCCCATTAAACCAAATAACAATCAGTTTTAGTGATATTTTTGGCTTTATTGAGGTCTGGAAAATGGAATTGAACCTTTCTTTGAATTACATCAGAATTTTTAATAAGAAAGTAATACCATAGAAAACATCAGCTTTTTCGTATGTTCATCTTGAAACTGAATTAAATGCTTAGCAGCACTAGCACAGTGAGTAAAATGTGGATTACAAACATAATTCTTTTTTAAGTACACTTTAGTTCATCAGAAAGAGAGTTGAGATGTGGATCAACATACAACAGTTTTAATAAAAGAAAATTCAAAGGGTACCAGAAACCACAAATGCAACAAGGACATCAACCGACAATGAACAGAACAAACTCAGGAGTATAAATGCACAAGACAATGATAAACTAAACTAGACACAGGTGAGTAACATTTTAGTACCAAGGAAACAAACAAGAATATAGGGCCTGTCCAAATACCCACACTTGCAGTCTTGGACAATTGAAAGCATGTGTACGTGACTGGAGTCAAGTCAAGTCACCATTATTTATATAGCGCTTTTTACAATGTAGATTGTGTCAAAGCAGCTTTACAGTGATAACTGGTACATTATTTTGGCTGCACAGCAGCTCTTAAGGAATAGTGTCAATGCAGGTAGATCAAAGCACTGTTGAATATCAAATGTCAAGTGTCCCCAACTAAGCAAGCCAAAAGCGACAGCGGCAAGGAACCCAAACTCCAACAGGTGACATCAGGTGGCAAAAGAGTGTTAAAATGGAGAAAAAACCTTGGGAGAAACCAGGCTTAGTCGGGGGGCCAGTTCTCCTCTGGCGAACAGTGCTTTGTTACGACTCAGGTTGCTATCATAAGTCAGATAGGATCGCAACATTCAAAGTATTTAATTCAGTTCCATCCAGTTGAGGATCGTATTCATCACACCAGTATGGACGGTTGTTGAGGAGATGCGCCACTGGTTGTCATGTTGATGAGGCCTTCATAGTAGATAATCTAGTTGACTCAATCTCTGCTGATACTTCAGGGCTGCGTTGTGGTCGTGTCAAGGCGCAGGTCCTCGATCTCACCTGGATACGGCCCGGATCCGGCTGACTACGGTAAACCTCGGGATAAACAGAAAGACTAATATTAGCGTAGATGCCATTCTTCTTCTGATGTAACGAGTACATCTGGTGTTATTGGAAGTGTTCCCGGTTCCGGCTGACCTAATTTATGCAGCCTAATAATCCTTTAACGGATTTGAAAAAATAAATTGATAATGTGTTATGTGTATGCCAGGTTAAAGAGATGTTTTTAGTTTAGATTTAAACTGACAGAGTGTGTCTGCTTCCCGAACAATGCTAGGAAGATTGTTCCAGAGTTTAGGTGCCAAATAGGAGAAGGATCTACCACCTGCAGTTGATTTTGATATTCTAGGTTTTATTAGCTGGCCTGAATTCTGAGATCGTAATAGACGCGAAGGACTATAATGCATTAAGAGCTCGCTCAGGTACTGGGGAGCTAAACCATTTAGTGCTTTGTAGGTAATTAGCAAGATTTTAAAATCTATACGATGTTTAACAGGAAGCCAATGTGCTAGACTGTCCCAGGTCTGAAAAATGCCAAAGCGCAGTACACTTAACGCACACTAAATTCACACTATCTAATACCGCTCTGAAATGTATCCTGTCATTCATTATGTCTAGAAACTTATGTGCCTGGATTTCACATCATGTCTAAAACTTTCCAGTTTAAGTTAAATTAGTTAGATTTCACATATAATTTGTTTGTAAAGCATAAAGTGTTGCACATTTTATTGGTGCAGAGACTGCAGATACTATATGTAATTTGTAAAATGTCTGAAAATGAAGCACCACAATCACGCAGTCTTCATGCCCACTTGAACACTTTGGCCAAACTCCTGAAACATCATGTAAGTAGATAAGTGGTCAAGTTCAAAAACCGTGTTGGTATTTGGACAGGCCCATACTTAGGAACCATGACAACCAAGAAAACAGGAACTAAACACAGAACACAGGAACTAAGAACACAGGAACCATGAATGAAAATGTCATGATAAATAACACAAAATGACTGTATTTACATTATTGTAAGGGTTTAGGGTTGGGGTAGGTGTAGGTGTAGGTGTAGACATTAATAAAGCACAATCTGATAAGTAGCATTTTTCGCTATCAATTTATACTTGTTCTAATGATTAATGCTATATCATATTGTTCTACCACTACTGTACTTGCATTATTATAAGGGTAGGTTTAGGGTTGGGGTAGGTGTAACTGATAATAAAGCCATAAACCATGTTAATATCAAGCTGGAAGCACAATCTGATAGGTAGCATTTTTCGCTGTTGCTACCCACTGTTTCAGTGGGAGGTAGCAAAATCTGACAGGGTAGCACAAATTGTCAGAACAGTTAGTTAACTAATCTTAACTAATGGGACCTTACAGGTAAAGTGTTACTTGTTTTCTAACCAGAGACACAGTTTTTATTTTGTTCACAACACATATAATTTATAAATTATACTGACCTGCCACAATCAGCTGGATCTCTTCTGATATTTGAAAACCATGTTTATTCATTCTTTGCTATGCAGAAGTACCGGCCTCCACTCCTATTTACAGTAAAGTTCAGTTGTTCTCCAAAATCCAGCTGATTTGCCTGTCCATGTTTGTGCCAGGTGTAGTTCATGTCATTTAATGGACTGGTTTTGCTTTTGCAGGTCAAAGTCACATTAATGATGTGAGTTTCTTTTGGAGGAACTTGAGGGCAAAATAGAAACATCTTTAGATAAACTAGATATAATAATAGTACACATCTGAACATAATGCTAATAAAAGAGCAAAACTACTCCAAATCTTTTACACAGGACTCGTAGCATCATGGTGGTCTCCACAGTTGAGTCTTCAGGTGTTTTTCTTGGATATGTTGGATATGTAGCAGTGCAGGAGATGTTCTTTCTGTGATCCATGTATGAAGCTTTTTTTTCTCCTGTAACTGTGTTGTAATGTGGGCCGATTCAGGGATGTTGGACCAGGATATTGTAAGAGGTGGTTTGGGGGCTTCAGCAGAGCAGTTCAGATTGACTGTCGTTTCTTCCATCACTTCTTTCAGATCAGTGGGTTTCAGGACGAGAGGTTGTGGTGAATCTACAGGGCAAAGAGTACACGGTATAAAATACAGGAAAACATATGACTACATACATACTACACAAAGACAATAAACATACCTTCCTTAAAAACCTTGAGAAGAGTACATTTTAAAAGCATAAGCATATTTTTTTAATAGTGTATTTTAATGAAAACCACACTGCTCACAGAAATCAGTTTATTCTTTTGAGTTTATTTTCTGCAAATTCTGTCTGAGTTAAATCATTCATAAATCATTTATAATAAATACGGCAATATTTCATAAAAAAGAAATGGTCAGTCTTGATTTCACTGTGATTTCTTTCAAATTGTAAGGTTCCACCCACTAGCCCAACGACGGCATCTAGTGGTCTGGTCGAAGGTATTTCGCGTGTACATCCTCTGGCACTTCTGTAAAATTCAGCTTAATTTAATACAACTTTGGTTTCCAATTCAATTCGACTTCGTGAATAATTTAATCTGACTCCAATTAGAAATGACTCTTAGTTTCACAATTTTTCTGATGTAACAGCTGATCATAAGATTAGTTGTGCTTTAATTTAGATCTTTTGATCGTTCTGGATATCTCATAATTTCAGTTATTCGTTCATTATGGTCTCACCATCGCTTAGAGAATTTCACATTGGCCACTGCGCTCTCACGACATAAATTCGCCAGTTTATGATCTAGTCAGAGGGTGCAGAGTTTACTAATGCATTTGAGTCGAACCGCCACATGCTTGCTTATACAAAAATACAGTTTTCTTAGTCACGATACTGCAACTTGCTAATTCAATAACAGACAAACTCAAAAAGTCCCATGATGTGCCAACATGCTCCTTTCATGGGGCTCTCTGACTTGACCTGTCCTGACGCAGATTTACGGAAATGATGGACTCACATAATCTACTAGTCATAATGATTTTAGAGGAATCCAAGATAAATCAAGATTAACATTTATTGTTTTTGCCAGGCAGGATAAAACATCAATTAAGGAATTAAAAGGGTACATCACACAACTGATCAGCATAAAATACAAAGTACAATTCAAAACAAAATATTAAAAAGAATTTCAAAGAGTCGGCATACCTGGCAAATAGAGAGATACACACAGCAATTGTGCGGGAAGTTCTGAATGCAGATTCTTCCTTGAGTGGTTTGCCAAATCCCTTTAAATACCCCAAGTCTAACAAAAGGACAGTAAACATTTAGCACCCAAATATTTATGCAGCTTTTGTTGGACCTTTTCTCGTGCCCCAAAGGGTCACACGCCTGGTTTTGGGGATCAAAACAAATGGTTAACAAAGATCTTTATTGGGGCATCTCCCACACCAGGAGGACAGGTTCTGTTTTCTTTATTCTTGTCTGTTCTCTTGTTGTGGGAGTGAAACCTTCTGACCAATCGCACCAGAAGTATTTTCACTGATGTCACTTCAAAGCAGATTTGTGAGACTTGCATGGCCTGAAGGGAAGGAGAAGGTGTGTGGAGTCAGGAACTCAGCATGGGGGGGGGAGAGGAGGTTGAACCAAGTGTTGTCCTGAGTTCTTTCTCGCAGATCCTCTCTTCAGATTAGAGAGTTTTATTGTTTTATTACAGGATAGGAATCTTGAATTCAGTAATTCAGTCCTAGTAAAAATCCATCCTTACAAAATTGCTAGGAGACACATTACAAATGACAACAATTTATGTTCTAAAACTGCCTCAAAATATGAAACATGTTTGATATCTTTTGACTGGATGGAATCTGTTAACTCAATTCTGAAAACTGGCTCTGACTTTCGGCAACTATTGACTTCATCCACAAATCACACATCCAGACAGTGCTTTGTGTTTGAATTTTATGAATATATTTTTGTAAATTGCTTTTTCTGAATATCTCTTTTTTTTCATGCACATAAATCGTTTTTTTTTTTTTTTTTGCACATTTGAATTAAGTTTTATGTGAATTTGCCTACGCATGTGTGCATCATAACTTTTGCACGAATTATTAAAATCACCATGGAATCCAAATGGATAATTAATCATTTGTATATTGCAGTGTTTATTATAATTGATTTATCTGTGCATATCATTATTATTTAAAAAAAAAAAAAATCATGTGCCCTCACAATCTTTTATCAAAATAACTTCCCCTTCCTCTTGCAGCATATCTCTGTTTACTGGCCGAGGGCGGGACAATCTGTCACTCACATGACATCAAAGCAATAGCAAACTACAACCATCCAATTAATTCTTCATTGACAAGATCAAATCCCACCTTACATTTTTTCTTGTTCAAGAAGCCATTTTACTCAGATATCATCGCTTTGGTGCAGAAACCTTGTAAATGATTCCTATGATGACGTAGATGATCTCCAAAAACACTACTTTTTAGGAAATTGAAAGAAAGAAAAAAAACCACTGTATTTTTTAAATAATTAAACACTGCATTGATAGTTGATAAGTTGATATTATTGCTCTATGGTCAGACACTTGCATATGTCATTATATTATTAACATTTTACCAAAATCAAGCTCAAACGGAGTTACAAGTTTTATACGTGTTTTGTCCATCATTAGAACAGACGCATCTGAGGCAGTAAGTGCATCACATCACGTTTTCATGAAGTTACAGGTTATAAAGTTTACTAGCTATGTGGGCGCTCAGTTCTTTTCTGTCATTTAGCCAAAATCTCATGTCATTAAAGATGAAGTGCTTCTCACAAGGTATTTAAGACTATTGGCTCAATGACATATGCTAGACTAAGACACTCTTCTTAAATGCACAAAATATTAACCTTTATATACATTAACTTCTTGATTAAAGAAAACACTATGCATATTAAAATGAACAGTTCTTTATTTATTGCATTATTCTTGCATTGAAAACAAGCAGTCGGTAAAAACTGCGTGCAGCACTTCATTCACGACAAAGGCCAGGTGGAGTTATGAGGTTTTACCAAAAGTTTGAGGATCCAGTGAAGTTAAGAGGTTTAGTCACAAGCTCTCTTCAATACTCTTAATTGGTCAGATATTTGCAAAACCCACAGACGGACATAAAGGGTGACCAATAGTAATGATTAAAAATGACAAAATACGGAGTTACAAGGTTTCTGCCTGACAGCGATGATATGTCACATACACTGTAAAACTTTACTGTAAATTTACAGGTAATTTCTAACAGTATTATACTGTATTTTCATAAAACAGTAACATGCTGTATATTTAACATGGTCATAAAATGCATCATAATTACTTAAGTGTTAACTAGTCACTCTTTAAGAGCTACTTGCGATCTGGACCATTGTTTTAAAGTGAAAAAAATGTTTTTCACTTTAAAATAATTGTCCAGATCGCTAGTAAATCCTAGTAAGTCCAAGACACGTGTTATTGTTGTGATTAGAAATAGTAATTCTTCATAATTTGTCATAATAGTTGTCACGATCAAGTCTCCTGCACCAGATCTCCCGAACCGCCAGAGGGAGCCGTCACCCGAATATTAGTTTACATTGGACTTCATTTCCCATGAGCCCACGTACCTGGGACTGATTACTCTTGCACCTGCAGCCAATCATCCTCTGTCTCACCCACTATAAAGCTCATGTTCACTCTCAGTCCTGTGCGAAGTCTTGATTAGCCATGGTTGTCATTTCTGAGCGTTTATTCTACTTTGTTATTTTGTTGCTGCCTTGGACTGTTCTTCTGGACTGTGATTCTTGCTGCCTGCCCCGACCCCTGCATGTTTATCGTTTATTCCTGTCTGCCGCCTGCCATGACCCTTTGCCTGTTTCCTGGTTTATGTTCCCTTTACTGCCTGTAAAGAATAAACTGCAAATGGATCAATACTCTTCTGACTCGTTACAATAGTTCTTAATTACACTAATCTCATTCAGTAATTATTAATTACTAATAAAGAACCATTTAATCCTAAATTTGCCATTACTTATTGATTAGCTAATCTTGTTTCCATATTAGGTAATGGTAGTAACTTTTAATGTAGAACTACTCATGTGTCCTTCATTACTTCCTGCATAGTAACCTATTAATGATGGACCATTATTGTAAAGTGTTACTCAGATCTTTACTACAGTATGTTACATGAAAAAAATACAGCAGCATTCATATATAATACATCTGTTCACTTCTGCAAAACAAACAAAACACTCTATATAATTATTAAATAATTGCCTTTATTAAAAAAAAAAAAGTTAATCATTTAAAACTTCACAGGAAGACAGTTATTTTAAATTTATGAATATAAATCACATAAACTGGAATGCTTCATTCCCTTGTTCCATTAAGATTTATACAAAATGTTTTAAGCTCTAGTTTATTTTTTTTTTTTTTTTTTTTTTATTTTACTCTTTATTCATATTATGAGTTAGGAATTTTAAATATTTGGAATCACTATGAGAAAAAACAATGAATGTGATTTACAGTAATACACATACTTGTATATGTCGTTTACGGGGACTCTCCAGAGACGTAATGGTTTTTATACTGTACAAACATATATTCTATCCCCCTATACTACCCCTACTCCTAATCTTACCGATCACAGAAAACTGTCTGCATTTTTTGAATAAAAAACAAACAAAAAAAAAAAAAAACACTGTTTAGTATGTTTTTTAAGCCATTTGGTTTAAGAGGACACAGGAAGTGTCCTCATAAACAGTGTTTACGTTGTAATACCCATGTCATTATACACATTTGTGTCCTCATAAACCATGTATACAAGAGAACACACACAAACACACACACACACACACACACACACACACACACATATAAGCCAAGCCAATAAAGCATACTACACTTACACAGTTCACTCAAGCCATTTATTGCAATGTAAACTAATCCTGGTTCATCTCTTTCTCTGGGCCTCTGACCTCGGCATATATCGTCTCTTGTCCTGAGCTCTTCACTGTGGTGCTTTTGGTTTGGGGAGTGGAGAAGTCAATCTCTCCATAGTGGACTATGTCATTCTCATCCTTTGGCAACTCTAGCTCTTCACCCGACACAAAAGCACCATTAGTATAAATGGAGCTGATCTGCACTTGTTTTTCCTGACCCTGAAAGAGCAAACATAATAAATGACCGTTTATGTGGATCCACTGTCCTCGGTTTTTGATTTCTGTACATAATACACCATTATAGTAAACATAAGGTATTGATATCTGCTTTTTATGATACTTCCTATTTAAATGGCAGTAACATGATCTGCTAAAAGAGTGTAAAACATACCTGATCTGAGATGTCAGTTTCCTTAATAGTGGATGCCTTTACTCTTTGCACTCTGTATTAATAAAAAACAAGCAGAAATCCTTATAAAACAGAACGGACCACCATATTGTGAACACCAGATTTTATATATGTATCAAAGTGAAATGACACAGGAGAATTCATTTATTCTGAAGTCTGTTTGCTCTATTCCATACAATTCACCATCTGACTGTGCTTACCTTAGGAAAAGTGTTATCAGAAGAAATATCATCAGAAATGCTGAAACTCCTACTACACAGCCAATGATCAAAGACAGTGATTCTAATGGAGCAGAGTCTGATTGAAAAATAAAGCAAAATTAGTTGGTCAGTAGGCTGTGGAGATAATTTAAAAATAAAATTCAATCATAGAACTGGAGCTTTTTACCTATGATGATCATCAGATTATGTTTAGTATCTGTGCATAGAAATAAACTCACCTGCCACAATCAGCTGGATCTCTTCTGATATTTGAAAACCATGTTTATTCTTTGCTATGCAGAAGTACCGGCCTCCACTCCTCCTATTTACAGTAAAGTTCAGTTGTTCTCCAAAATCCAGCTGGTTCTCCTGTCCATGTTTGTGCCAGGTGTAGTTCATGTCATTTGATGGATTGGCTTTGCTTTTGCAGGTCAAAGTCACATTAGTGCCAACAGAGACTGAAGCAGATGAATCGATGGTGATGTAAGTTTCTTTTGGAGGAACTTTAGGGCAAAAAGGAAACATCTTTAGATAAACTAGATGCTATAATATTACACATCTGTAAATAATAATGCTAATGAAAGAGAAAAACTACTCCAAATCTCTTACACAGGACTTGTAGCATCACAGTGGTCTCCACAGTTGAGTAATTAGATGTTTTTCTTGGATATGTAGCAGTGCAGGAGATGTTCCTTCTGTGATCCATGTATGAAGCTTTGAAGGTCATGTGTGAAAACACTGACTGGGTTTTATCAGGTTTCTCCTGTAACTGTGTTGTAATGTTGGCAGATTTAGGGATGTTGGACCAGGATATTGTAGGAGGTTGTTTGGGGCAGGGGGCTTTAGCAGAGCAGTTCAGATTGACTGTTGTGTTCTCCATCACTTCTTTCAGATCAGTGGGTTTAAGGAAAAGAGGCTGTGGTGAATCTACAGGGCAAAAAAAGTACACTGTATAAAACACCATTACATTTGAAGAAAACAACAAAAACACAACGGGCCTCATTTACTAAGCATGAGTATGCACAAATTTGTGCATAAAATGTGTGTACAAACAATTTTAAGAACAAATTACGATTCACCAAAAATGTCATAATAAAATGTATTCTAAATTTATGAAAAAAATATAGGAAATGAAAACACATCTTACAGCCTCATAATCATGTTAAGAAGTTATATTTTATCCTAACATGACTATAATTATATTGAAGTAGATATGTTGCATTAATTGTATCATATAATCTATATATTTAATTATATAATAAAATTATTAAATAATACAATTTGATTTAATCTTAAATACATTCCATCATATACAGTTAAACAGTAAGAAAAGCTGAGTTATATGTTCAGCTGCAAGGTTTCTCTGAATAACACAGATTTATGTGCATGTACAGCTGGCTAATAAGAGGTCTGTAATCTGGGTCTTTACAAAAAGGTGTTTATTGTGAGAACTGGTGAGAATGGCACACTAGGCATTGCTTTAGGTTCTGGCAAAAGCGCGCCTGCAGAGAGCGGCATATCTTTGATGAGAGTGAATGGCTGTTGTGCAGAAAAAAGGAAAAGTTGTGCAGAAAGCCCTTATATGGAAATAGTTTGGGAGTGTTTTATGCAAATGACTAACCTTGTGTACGCGGGCACTCAAATTTATTTTTATAGCACTTTATACAATAGAGATTTTTTTCAAAGAAGCTTCACAGGAAAGTAATGCAATCAATGATGCAAACTATCTAAATGTAAAGTATCTGTAGCAAAACAATAGTGTCATTATTCAGCTCCAGTGAGGTCAGTGTTGGTTCAGCTATGTAAAGTTCATTGTAAGTTCATGTAAATTTCAGCTTGTGTGAAGTTCATTCTATATATAGTTAAATTCAGATATAAGCAGCTCTACTGATGACAGTAGTGTCATTATAATACTCTAAATTCACTAACATTAGAACAAGATTATGAACAAACTCATGTTTGTATGTACGTATTGTGAATTAGGAGGAGATTTTTTGTGAGAAGTTCTCCTGTCCATACAAATACGAAATAATACACACAATTATTAGTGAATGAGACCCAATGTCTTTCTGCATGATACATCATTACACCAGTAGGTGGCAAAACGTTATGGACTTTATAAGTGAATCACTGAATCATTCACTCAACCGATTCTATTAAAAAAAAAAAAACACTGAATCACTCAGGTAATGACACTACTGTCATCAGTAGAGCTGCTTATATCTGAATTTAACTATATATAGAATGAACTTCACACAAGCTGAAATTTACATGAACTTACAATGAACTTTACATAGCTGAACCAACACTGACCTCACTGGAGCTGAATAATGACACTATTGTTTTGCTACAGATACTTTACATTTAGATAGTTTGCATCATTGATTGCATTACTTTCCTGTGAAGCTTCTTTGAAAAAAATCTCTATTGTATAAAGTGCTATAAAAATAAAGGTGACATTCAGGAATGAAACAAGTAGCTGTTTTTATGATGGAGCCACTGAACTGTTCTCTCAACCATTTCGCTCAAATACACTGATTCAGTCAGGAACAAAATACTGTGGCCTGGTTTCACAGACAGACTGATTAAGCCAGAATTAGGCTTTAGTTCAATTAGGACATTAATAAAGCTGCCTTAGAAAAAACATTACTGGTGTGCATCTTGAGACAAAACAATGGCACTGACATATTTTAAGATATGTCACTGCAAGTTGCTTTCAGTTAAAACAGCTCAAACATACATTTTAGTCTGGCATACATTTTTGACTAGGCTTAAGCCTTATCTGTGAACCCGGGGGTGTGTGTTCCTTGATTCGCAAAGGTTGATTCTTCAATGACTTAATTTTGAATTATTTTCACTGCTGGAGTGAAAATATACTGTTAGTAAAAGGTAAATACTGTGTATAAAATACGCAATTTTAACTTCTAGTTTATTTAACTTTTGTATAAATGCTCTTTGCTTAATACAATCACTTACTTGTCTTATTTTAATTTAGTAAATTTTGGTGCACTGGATCTTGAAGCTACAATGTCAATATAGGTACATTTCAAAAACAAATCTCATTTGCAATTCCAGTAGTCTGTGGGTCCATTTTGCTTATCTTCCGCAACAAATATACTTCCTCTCAATTGTGGAAAACAATTTGTGTACTATAAGTATTACTAAATGTTCCTCCTTTGCTATTTTAACAGTTCTTTTTGTCACAGCAGTTCTTTTGTTGTGTGGACTTTCAGGACCTCTAACAAGGGAACAATCCGAAATACAAACCATTTACCAATTAGAAAAATAATAATAATAAAATAAAAAATATTGACTGAATCATCTTGCAACTTAAGGCACTTTAGTTATTTAAGGTATATTTTTCATTGAGAGATGCATCAGATTACCAATAATTGGGGAACCCATCAAAAGACTCCTTGATTGTGAATCATAATCACAGAATAATTTTGACAGCACAACAGAGTAATATAGTTTACAATGGAGACCCACTTACCTGAGACAGAAATGTTGATGGGATTCTGATATGTGTATTTCACACCTCTATTTGTTTCCACCCTGAAGTAGTAATTTTCTGAATGATTCTTCAACACATCATAGAAAACAGTGGTACATTCATGCTGACTAAGATTTCCAAGTATCTCTATACGACTGAATCCTCTGATTATGTTTGCACTTTCATTAAAAACTATCAAACTGTTTGGTCTGGAAAAAAAAGGGTCCTTCATTATCCAGACGCCAAATACACTTTCTGTGCTGCTTATATTGATCGCTGATCCATTAAATCTACAAGGTATCTGCATACAAGAGCCGCTCAGTGCCGTTATTCTGCTGGGCAATTCTGAATAAAAAAGCTCTGAAAACAGAAAAGTAATATAAACAGACACTTTAAAACCTTTTACAAAGTGTAATAGGAAAGCTTTTTGACAATTTTCATTTGTTAAACAGCACTATAGGAACTGACTTACCTGAAGATAGCAGTACAAGTTCACAGGGGAAGAACAGAAAAACCATGAAAGGAAAGACAGACATCTCAAGTGCTGTGGGTACAAACACATAAACATGAAAACAATACTAAGTAAATCTACAAAGATGCTTCACATATATATGCCACAATTTCTTAATAAACACAGACTTTTAAAAAAAATAATTTTCTGAAGTGTATTTTAATGTGAATTAATATTTGCGCATTGGATAGTCTGAAATTTGATCAAAGAAACAATAAAACAACAGAAGCCTCACTTACAGCAGTCCGTCATTCATTCAGAGTAAAACAGAAGTCCAGCACAATTTCCTCACAGAACTGTGGATCAACCTGACAACTAGTTTTCAGAGAGAGTAATAATGCAGAGGTTAACTCTTTCCAGGAGTCCCCATGTGTACTTTCAACAGGTGAATCATTTAACATTACCACATTAAAATGAACCAAATGCCCAAGTCTGTAAAACCTGTGTATATACTATTAAATTACCTTTTACATTCATTTAAATCCTTTTTCTACTTAAGCACTAGAATATCACGTAACAGGTTTTTTTTTTGGACTACATTAACATTGTCTATTTGCACTTCCTTGTGCAAACCTGTTTATCAACCCAACAACAAAGAACATAGACGCTTTAGTACCGAGTTTATGATTACAGTTCTGAAATAATGTGGTTAGTATGGAAGCTTGTTTCCGCTATGGAATAAAAAAGAAAAAAAATGCAAAAGGTAAAAAAAACTCAGAATTGTGAGATAAGATGTCGTACTTACCTTTTTTTTTGTTTGTTTGTTTTTGCTCAGTGGCGGAAACAAGCTTTCATAGGTTAGAGATCTAGGTAGGTAAAATGTATAGGTTTAACCTGCAGTAGGGCTGGGAACAAAATATATATTCATGTAATCAGCCTGTTGTTTAGAAATCTTAAACCTAAGAAGTGCTCAGTTCAACCAAGACAGAATCTCTTCAAAATAGTCCAAACAAAAACAAAACATGATATCATTAAACAATTGTCTTTATTCAGGATAGCACAGGAAACAGGGCGTTTAAAACTTTTTTCCCCCAGGTTTATTAAAATACTTTTAGGCAATGTTCTTATGTTTTGCTCATCAATATGACATTAAACGACTGTTAAGGACATGACCAGCTCTGAACTCCTCTAGCTGAAATCCCTTTTAATTTGGTTTATCAGGTTTTGTTCCAGAGGTCTGTACTGAATTAGGGGGAAAGGCATTTAAATTTGCTGCTCCCTCTGCCTAGAATAATTTGCAAATTAAGTTGCAACTTAGGGAGCTGGTTTCATTGGATGTTTTTAAAAGGATTTTAAAGACATGGAGAAAGAAACATTGGACTGTAGAGGTTTTGATATGTATTGACATTCTTTTTTCAATGTATATATATTTTTTTATTTAACTTGCTTGTGTGTACATGTATGTATGTATGAATGGATGTTATCTGTTAACTGTTAAACCCACATGAGCTGTGTTACTGTCAATCTTGGCCAGGACGCTCTTGTAAAAGAGATTTTTAATCTCAATGTGTTTCTTTTCCTGCTAAAATAAAGATTATAATACTTTGCCCTTCTTAAATTTGCCCGGTATAGCCTTTGTGGTAACACTTTATTTTAAGGGTCTAGAATTATGCATTAACTAAGCTTAAATACACGAATAGTTAATGATTAACTTGTTCAAAATTATACATTAGTTAAGTGTTACGGTTTCGGTTGCAGCAGAGATGAGTCAGAATCAGACTTCAGCAGAAACAGGTTTATTAAACAAGGAAACGGAACAACCAAACCATATGCAAAAAATTGCAAACATAAGAACAGATAAAGAGTGCAAGAATATAACATCCAATATAAAGGGAGTGCTAATGACAAAGTCCAGGTGCAAGTAATCCATGATGATGGGGAGATGACGAGGAAGTGAGTGCAGGTGTGGAACAGGGAGGATCATGGGAGATGGAGTCCAGGGGAGACGTGAACTGTAACATTAAGCACAAACACACTAGCAATTAATGATTAACTTGTCATATAGTATGGGCATATTAGCCATTGAAGGATCCACATTAATGGGGTAAATAAGCAAAAATAAGCTAGTAATCAATGATTAACTGAATGTACAGTAAACGCCTTTTAGCCATTATCTACAACTTAGCAAACCATTTATTATTTTTGTGTAGTAATGTACTTAGCTAATTTCAGTAATTCACCATCTATTAAGTTAACTGAAAAATATGCAGCTAGTAACTATGTTTAATAAGTGCTGGTTTTACAGTAATAAATTGCTAAAATAGTGAATAGAGACAATTCGACCCTCGGTTCTAAAGTGAAAGTTATATCCACATTAATTATGGCAGTTATTTAGTGATACTCAAGTTTGTGACCAGAATAAGCCAATAATTAAGTCTAAACTGCCATTAATACAGTACTAATAAAGGCAATTGGACAGAAATATTTAGGAAAATTACAATTGTAGTAACACTATAGCATGAAAGATATTTTGAGTCACTAAATCCACTCAAACCTCTAAACCTACCCTATCCATTTCTTAAAAATATGTAGTTATAAAGAAAAACAAAATAGACAGAAAAGTTTAATCACAATAATTTCTTTATTAAGAAAATGTCACAAGCAGTAGCTATGAATAGTAGTCCGAATGATGATGTGTTGCAGTTGCAATCCTCTCTGGTGATATATAATAGTTTTGTATCTGGTACAGAGCAGAATTTAAGTTATTAATCCACGAAAATGGTATTCTGCTTCACTTCACGGCATGCCACATTACAGTGTATTTGTGTGTTCATCCTTACTATATGAACTTTTTGTTAAGTTTGAGCAGCAGTTGATTTTCAAAGTTAGCAGAGTTCATCCTTGCCCGCTTTGCAGTGAACAACAGTCCAGCACTGCTGAAGAGACGCTCACAGGCGGCTGAGGCAGGAAGACCAGTGTTGAGTTTGAGAGAAAGGTTTTTGATGTGTGGAAATGAGTTCAACAGATCCATTTTGTTTGAGACACAAGCAAGGTACCCATCTAGCTCCCCTGTACCCTGTGACCTTCTGGACTTCATGGAGGAGAAGAAATCATCTTCATCTGATGAATGTTGCCCTACTTGCTCCACCGCTGCCTCTGCCATCTGGTCAAGATGTTGTCTCACATAGACCAGACCTGTTGAGTGACAACACACAACAATACATAATGAATATTTCTGTCAACGCAGAAACTGCAAAGATGAATTTTACTACACTTACAACACTATTATTGAGTAGTAACAAAGTAGACAAAACTGGGATTAAAATTAACAATGAAATCATACCTGCTTTTGATGATTTCAGCCCTCTCAGTCCAGGTGTTTGTTGAACTTTGGGAGCAGGATTGCGGCAGCAATCAGTTCAGGGTCATGCATCATCCCACCAAAGCGCTTTTGGACACCATCCTGAACTGCTCTGATAAGGGGCAGACACATCTTGGAGGATGTTTCCAGTCTGCTAAGTTTGGCTTGTAACTGGAAGATCACTGGCAGGAGCCACCCCATGTGTGTGTTGGTCTCAGACTGAAGAATGTTCAATGCCTTCACAACAGGTTTTTATAACAGTGCAATACTCAGTCAGGAAAACAATTTCAGCTGGACTCAGCCTGTAGGACATAAAACATATGCAACTTTAAAAAAAAACTTCTTGCAGGAACAGGTGTGGAATGTGTAGCCGAGTATGGAAATGTATTTTGACAATTTTACACAAATATATAAAAAAAGAAATACAAAGGGGAACTTCGGGAAATGATTTTCATGTGTCATTTCATACTTATGAAATTATATTTAAAAAAAAAAAAAAAAAACCCTCACATTTTCACTTTGAATTCTTCACAGACATTTCTGATTGCGTCTTCACCATTCTCTTGTATATGATCCTTATGATTCTCTCCACAGCCATGTATGTAGAATTACACCTAGTCTGATTTGGCGGGATGAGCTGGAGCTTGCATTTATCTTCAACAATTTCTGCTGCCATGTGTGACCGACCTGACTTGTTCCACATTGCTTGGCATTACCCAAAGGCTGCACGTGATAGCCGTTTGTATGTGTCATTGTTCTTTTCTGCCAAGGCAGCATCTATTGTGGTGACTCATTTTAACAGGTGGCATGCACACCTTTGATGTGGAGGAAACTCAAGACCGCCGTCTTGTTCCAGGATGCTGAATGTGTCCAGGTAATCAGCTCTGGGCTCTTCAGAAGAGTCTTGATCTGATTCTGACTCTGCTTCCTCAGTCTGGCTTTGCTCACCAAACACACTGAATGCCTTGATGAAGTTTGAGCCGCTGTCTGTTGTGGTTTTTACCACTTTTCCCCTTGAATGTCATCAAGAGTGCCTGCCAAGACATCAAAGGTGTGTGACCCTTTCAATCTCTGGCAAGCAAGTGCAGTGGATCTCCTCTTCAATGTTTCCTCATCTATCCAATGAGCTGTCACCCCTATGTAACTTTGCTGGTGCACAGTCCAGCAATCAGTAGTGGTGGCTACATAGCAGACTTTGCTGAGGTGTGACAACAAAGTCTTCTTCAACTGATTGGCATCTTCATCAATTCTGGTCTGGAGAGTGGGTCTGGATATGACCTTGCATTGAGGATTCAGTGTAAGTAACAGTTCTTTAAAAGCAGGTTGTTCAACCAAAGAAAATGGATGAAGATGGCCTCGCTGCTCAGAGTGGTTTGCGTCTGTAACTCCGTATAGCTTCGATTTGAATCTCTTACTTTTATTCATTGTTGCTTATATTATTAGTACCTTATATTTAATATTGCCTACCACATTAATCTGACGTCGCTAGCTTGAAATCTTTGAATCTAAATCACTGTTACAACGCGTTTGCATCTCACTAGCTTGTTAACTTGTCATCAGTCTCTCGCGCGCTCCTTTTTCAACGCGCTCATCAAACAGCTGTGGTAAGTCGGATCAGTCTACAAACACGGTGAGTCATGTCATCCTCTCCTAGCATTGTCACCTGTTCCATTTGCCACATGTTCAGCATAGCTCTCTCTGTCAGCGACGAGGGATTTACATGTCTTAAATGTAGGGAAATAGTCAGGCTGACAGAGAGAATCTCAGAATTAGAGACACGCATCCAAACTTTAATCGAGGATAGTAAGAACGCAAGGGCTTC
Organism: Elopichthys bambusa; assembly: GCA_037101425.1. Lineage (NCBI taxonomy): Eukaryota > Metazoa > Chordata > Actinopteri > Cypriniformes > Xenocyprididae > Elopichthys > Elopichthys bambusa. The sequence continues at coordinate 11,116,073 of CM074453.1, read as the reverse complement.
AGATACTGTTTTGGATGCGATTAGCTTAGTGAACTCTGTACATTGTTCGGTTCCGGCTGTAGAGCCCGTGCAGCAGGGCACTTGGGTAACGATGAGGCGGCCTAGCCGCGGAAAACACCACTTTTCCGTTCCAATAATAACATCAAACAGGTTCTCCCCACTCAGTGACGCACCCACTGAGAATTCTGTTGAAATTGCCCTAGTTATTGGCGATTCTATTACACGGAACGTGAAAATAGAGACACCAGCCACCATAGTCACATGTTTGCCGGGAGCCAGAGCACCTGACATCAAAGCAAATTTAAAAGTGCTGGCTAATGCTAATCGTAAATACTCTAAAATTATTATTCACATCGGCACTAATGATGTTCGACTTCGCCAGTCGGAGATCACTAAAATTAACATTAAAGAGGTGTGTGAACTCGCAAGTACAATGTCAGGAGAAGTAATTTGCTCTGGTCCCCTTCCTGTTCGTCGGAGTGATGAGATAGTTAGCAGATTGTCATCACTTAATGGCTGGCTGTCTAAGTGGTGTCCGCAAAATAATATAAGTTTTATAGACAATTGGAAAAGTTTTTGGGGCAGACCTGACCTGTTGAAAAGAGATGGTATTCATCCCTCTCGGGATGGTGCTGCTCTTCTCTCTAGTAATATGGCACATAGTCTTAGAGCTACTGTCTGCTAGCTGCCTCACGTTACAGAAGTCAGATAATTCCCAACACATAGAAACTCTTACACCTAGATATTATCACATAGAGACTGTGTCTGTACCCCGAATTAGTAAAAACAAAAAACTTCCAAACCCATTTAATGGTAAAAATTTAATTGATGTTCAACAAATAAAAAATAGAGATAGTAATGATAAACAAATGATAAAGCTTGGGTTGTTAAATATTAGATCCCTTTCATCAAAATCACTTATTGTAAATGATATTATCACAGACAATAATCTACATGTGCTGTGTTTGACAGAAACTTGGCTAAAACCGGACAATTACATTACTTTAAATGAGTCTAGCCCTCAAGGTTATGATTATCGACACAATCCTCGTCAGAAAGGCAAAGGGGGAGGTGTTGCTGTAATTTATAGTAATATTTACAGTATTAGTCAAAAGTCTCTCAAATATAATTCCTTCGAAGTGATGGTACTTTACGTAACATTATGTAAGTTGACATTTGTGTTGGCTACTGTATACAGGCCACCAGGACACCATACAGACTTTATCAAAGAATTTGCTGATTTTCTATCGGAGTTAGTACTAGCAGCAGATAAAGTACTTGTTGTTGGTGACTTTAATATCCATGTAGATAATGAAAAAGACTCATTGGGATAGGCATTTGCAGATATTCTAAACTCTATTGGTGTTAGACAACACGTGTCAGGACCCACTCATTGTCGTAACCATACCTTAGATCTAATATTGTCATATGGAATTGATATTGATGCCGTTGAAATTCTGCAGCAGAGTGACGACATCTCAGATCATTACCTAGTCTCGTGTATACTACATTTAGTCAAAACAGCTAAACTGCCTCCCTGCCATAAATTTGGTAGAACCATCACTTCTACCACTAAAGAACGCTTTATAAATAATCTTCCTGATCAGTTTCATCGCCTTAGCATACCAGACAGCTTAGAAGACCTTGATGTTGCAACGGAAACTATTGCCTCTGTCTTTTCAAGCACATTAGACTCAGTTACTCCTTTGCGTTTGAAAAAGATTAAGGAAATTAATCCAACGCCGTGGTACTATGAGCACACTCGGGCCCTAAAGGTAGCAGCCAGAAAAATGGAACGCAGCTGGTTGAGTATGGTTGAGTATGAGAGAGAATGGTTGAGTACAGAAAGGCCTTAAAATCTGCTAGATCTGCCTATTTTTCAAAACTTTTAGAAGAAAATAAACAAAACCCTAGGTATTTATTTGATACAGTGGCTAAATTAACAAGAAATAAAGCTTCAACTTCTGATGTTCCCAAAGAGCACAGCAGTAATGACTTTTATGAACTTCTTTACTTGCAAGATTGATAATATTAGAAAAACAATTATAACCACGCAACCGTCTACTACAGTATTGCGTCAGACAGTGCATTGTAGTGTCCCTGAGGAAAAATTCAATTCATTTACTCCTTTAAGAGAGGAAGAATTGTCTAAACTTGTTAAATCGTCAAAATCGACAACATGTATGTTAGACCCTATACCGACTAAGCTATTGAAAGAGATGCTTCCAGAGGTCATAGATTCTCTTCTTAATATCGTAAATTCATCTTTATCACTAGGATACGTACCAATAACTTTTAAGTTGGCTATTATTAAACCTCTTATTAAAAAACCACAACTTGATCCTAGAGAATTAGTCAATTACAGGCCAATCTCAAATCTCACTTTTCTGTCAAAAATACTTGAAAAGGCAGTATCATCACAACTATGTTCCTTTTTAGAAAGAAATAGTATCTATGAGGATTTCCAGTCAGGATTTAGACTGTACCATAGTACTGAAACTGCTCTCATTAGAGTTACTAATGATTTGCTCTTATCATCAGATTGGGGTTGTATCTCTCTATTAGTGTTACTGGATCTTAGTGCTGCATTTGACACTATTGATCACAATATTCTTTTAAATAGACTCGAAAATTATGTTGGCATTAGAGGAATTGCATTGTCATGGTTCAAATCATACTTATCTGACCGTTATCAGTTTGTAGAAGTAAATGAAGAGAGGTCATATCGATCACAAGTTGAATATGGAGTACCGCAAGGTTCAGTACTAGGACCATTGCTTTTCACTCTATACATACTACCCTTGGGAGATATCATCAGGAAGCATGCCGTTAGTTTTCACTGTTACACTGATGATACTCAGCTCTATATTTCTTCGCGCCCTGACGAAACTTACCAATTCACAAAATTAACGGAATGCATAGCTGATATAAAAAATTGGATGACCAGTAATTTCCTACTACTAAATTCAGAAAAAACAGATATTCTAATTTTTGGACCAAAAACCTCACGTAATAACCTAGAATGTTGTCTAACACTTGATGGCTGCTCTGTTAAGTCTTCGTCGTCAGTTAGGAACCTGGGTGTGCTCTTTGATACCAATCTTTCATTTGAAGACCATGTTTCTAGCATCTGTAAAACCGC